>JASXTE010000005.1:37483202-37535641 GCA_030280995.1 Hemileia vastatrix | reverse complement strand
AAAGATTTAAATGTTAACACCAGGGAGAAAAAAGTAGCACTGGTAGGCAAGTGGTGTTTGAGTAGTTGTGGACCAATTGTTGTTGGATCTGTGGACCAATCTCATTTGGACACATGTGGGAACAAAATATCTGAAACAAAAACTTTCACTATAAGAAAATTCCAAGATACATATGCATGCCAAGTTTTTCATACACTGATTTGCTGAAACCTCAATGAACAGTGGTTGATTCATCACCTCCAACATGTATTATATCAAATGGAAATATTTTTCAAATATATAGAATAATACTTTATAGTTATATTGTTGAGAGATATAAAATAGGCTATAGCTTCAAAACATTACTTAATTCATGTGGATTGACAGCTTTTGAGATATTTCAAACAACAGTCTTACAGTATCCCATCTCATCCACAAAAAAATTGAAAAAGGGAGAAGGTTATCAGTGAATTCATCTGTAAATCTCTTTTTACAACCTCAATTTCAAGACTACCTCCAAAAATATATATCACTTCATCATTCTAATTGCATGAGAAAACAAAGGGTATTCTGATGTGGAAATAGCCAGAGCCTTATGTATGTGGTAGGTGGAGGGAAAATTTGAAAAAAACTACAAAATTTATTGAGAATTACAAATGGGAAAACAGACTTCAAATATCTTTCAATATAAAATATTCAATAATAAAATATAAAAAAGGGAGGGTATGTGTGAAACTCATTAAAAATATTTTTGTTGATGTAGAGAAGCCTTAAAAAGATATAGCCAATATATTGAGGTAATAAATATAGTAGGATATTCCGTTGAAGAATTGAGGTAGAATAAAAGGGAGGTAATTACAAATATTCTGCAAGATAGCAAGAAGAAGTTTAACTAACACTTTATCTACCTACATGTGAAATTATGGATTCAGAACCAGGTTGACCAAGGAATTTTTTGAGAATTCCCAAATCTGATTGATAAAATCTTCCAACTATTTTAATATGAGCAGGTGCCTTGTTCCTAATCAAAAGACTATGCTTCTAAGGCAAAGAAGTAACATGCTTCTTAAATAAAGAATATTTAACTATGATAATTGTACTGTCTGATTTGAGCAGACTGATGCAGAGAGGGCCCCGGGATGAAATGGTTGACAGGATATTTATAATGATTTCACAAGATTGATAGGTTATATCATTTTATTATATCTTTTTTTTTATTTTATTTTATTTTATTTTATTTTATTTTATTTTATTTTATTTTATTTTATTTTATTTTATTTTATTTTATTTTATTTTATTTTATTTTATTTTATTTTACTTTATTTTATTTTATTTTATTTTATTTTATTTTATTTTATTTTATTTTATTTTATTTTATTTTATTTTATTTTATTTTATTTTATTTTATTTTATTTTATTTTATTTTATTTTATTTTATTTTATTTTATTTTATTTTATTTTATTTTATTTTATTTTATTTTATTTTATTTTATTTTATTTTATTTTATTTTATTTTATTTTATTTTGTTTTATTTTATTTTATTTTATTTTATTTTATTTTATTTTATTTTATTTTATTTTATTTTATTTTATTTTATTTTATTTTATTTTATTTTATTTTATTTTATTTTATTTTCTTTTATTTTATTTTATTTTATTTTATTTTATTTTATTTTATTTTATTTTATTTTATTTTATTTTATTTTATTTTATTTTATTTTATTTTATTTTATTTCATTTTATTTATTTTTATTTTATTTTAAAGTTATAAATTTAGTTTAAAAAAGTATACAGAAATTAGAAATTGAAAAAGAATAGATAAAAGAATTTAAAATTTGAATGATTATGAAGTTTTAAGTTTAAGTTTGAAAGATATGTTAAGGATATAAGATTTTAAGTTTTTTAGAAAAGAATAAGAAAAGAGAAAGAGAATGAAAGAAAAGAGCAAACAAATTTAAGGTTTAAGTTTTGAAGGATATTTTAAATGAAAAGATTTGATAAGTTTAGAAGCATTAGAAACGTTAATGGCTGGTTCACAGGATGTTTTATTGGTATCACCAAGGTAGCCTTCCCATTCCACAACGTATTGAAGGTTCCCTTTGCGCCTTCTTGAATCAAGAATCCGGCTTACTTCTCACTCTAGATGATCTTCTACTTCAACTGGTTCTTGCCTGGGTATATTTCTGAAGCCAGTTCCAAGAGAGATATGTGAAGAGCAAGATGAATTGATTGCCACTTTGGAGGTAGCTTGAGTTGAAATGCATTTTTAGAGATTTCAGCATCAATTTCAAATAAACCAAAGAGTTTCTCAGATAGTCTCCTAGATGGTTGAGTTTTTTAAATATTCTTCACTTTGAGCAATACTTTGTCACCTGGTTTAAAGAGTGGAGCAGATTGTCAATGTTTGTCAGCCTGTTCCTTATACCTTTGATTTGCCGCTGTAGACTGTTCTAAAGTACTAAGCAGTAGAAACAATTCGAGATGGGTTGGTTCTTCTTTTTAATTTCTAAAAGAAGCGCCTGCCACTATTATTTTAAAGACAGTGTAATAATGTGCAATGCTAATAATTGACTAGAAAGTTTATAAGTTGAGATGAGTTAAGATAAGGAAAAAAAACAAGTATTACTATCTGGATATTTCTATTCTTAATAAGCACTATTATCCACAGCTACTCCCTCTTGAAGCGCTCTCTTTGAATATGCCTTATTATAGTAATAAAATATCTCTAATAATAGTTAATCCCACTGAATCTATATATTCTCTCTATGTTGCGCTCTTTCACTATACTATATGAAATACACACACAGAGGCACGAACTCTAAAAGACTAAGAAATACCTTTTAATATTCTTTCAAACAATTAATCACAAAAAGATCTAATATCTTATACTGGGTACTATGACTATAGCTACTCGTATATCTCTATATTGATTTTTCTATGATCTGATTTTTAAAGCAACAACTAATACGATTTTTCTTATTTTTATTATTTTTTTCCTCTCCCTTTAGATAGATCGACCAGTTCTCCTTTTATATTTTTCCAGCCCTTAAGACACAGTTCCCTAATGGATCTCCAGTGCTGACTCTAGTGCCACATTAGTAAAACAACAACTAATCTATTAGTAAACTACGTACACTGCTTGTAGAAACTACAGCGCCTAAATCATACCCTATAATTACTAACACTAGTATTAACTTGTTTCACTGATGCTCCACATATGCGCTTTTAACTATACCTTGTTTTGTTTCAGCGCTAGTTCCAGGTTTGACTTATCCTAACGCTGCGTCTAGTTGCCTTAACTCTTGGGTAGTTTTACGATTGAGTCCCCACTCTCTTTGCTTTTAATACTAGGTTCATAGTTCCGACAGCTCGCTTAACTAGTTAGCCTTCTTCATTACTTGTCTCAGTAAGT
Organism: Hemileia vastatrix; assembly: GCA_030280995.1. Lineage (NCBI taxonomy): Eukaryota > Fungi > Basidiomycota > Pucciniomycetes > Pucciniales > Zaghouaniaceae > Hemileia > Hemileia vastatrix. Next base: position 37,532,250 of record JASXTE010000005.1, on the reverse strand, counting down.
TATAGCACTTGCCGCGGTACAGTATACTATGCACTTGAGTCGTCCTTAAGCCATAACTCCTTCTTTAATTTGTAACACACAATTATTGGAAAATCCAAATCCATATTGTTTAGCGCTTGCAATCGTAAATCAATAACACACAATTCCCCTATTGTGCAGCACATCTTGCTGCAAAATCCGAGCGCACAGACCCTTAATCCTTTTCCGCGCTTCTATTTCCTTTGTTCCTTGAAACACACAAATACATATTATATTTTTATACTTCCTTCTGCGCTAACTCCCCTTTATTCTTCCTGGACTATGCGCACTGATTGGTCTAAATTCACGCTTCCTGCGAGGCGCGTACCACACCACTTCCAGTTTAGATTGAAGTTTGCCTTGAAGTTGTTAAATTTTTCAAAGATAATTTTCAGCAGGATGATTTATTCCTACATGAATAAGATTGAATAAAGGATGTTTTTCATAGATAGTTTTGAAGGGAGATTGTTTTTTCAAAGAATGATTTGAGTTATTAGACACAAATTTGGCTAATGGTAACCATGTGGTCCAATCATCTTGTTGGTAATTAACATAAATTCAAAGGTATTGTTTGAGGATTTGATTGACTCTTTCCATTTTCCCATTGGTTTCAGGATGATAAGCAGTAGAAAGATTCCACATAATATTTAATTGTTGACATAATTGAGACCAGAAAGTAGGAACAAACAAAGAACCTCTATCTGAAATAATATCATTGGGTAATCCATGTTTATAAAATACGTGTTCTAGAAATTATTTTGCTAAATCCTCTTCTGTCGCAGTAGTAACAGCTTTAATAAAAATAGACATTTTAGAAAATCCATCAACTATAACTATTATACTATCAAAATTATCTGATGGAGGTAATTGAGAAATGAAATCCATCAAAATTGATTCCCAAGGTTTAGATGTAACTGGAAGTGGTTGAAGCAGCCCATACTTCCTATGTCAAAGTACCTTGTTCCTATTACATTCATAACAGGCTTTAATATAGGACTTGAATTCTCTAGTCATTCCTGGCCAGAAGAAATCCCTTGCTATTAGCTGGTAGGTTTTATCAACCCCAAAGTGACCAGCTAACGGAGAATCATGTCTACTATTGAAAATCCATAATTTTATATCCTTATCATTGGAGATAACTACTTTACCTTCAAAGACTAATAGGCCTGATTAAGTACTGAATCTTTTGGCCCCTTTCCTTGAGAGTATTTTGTCTTTAATCCCCACACAATAACTATCTTTAGCTTGAGAATCTTGAATGTTGGATTGTGGATTTTGAATTGTTTGAGTTGTCATTTTATTGAGTTAATGAGTTGTTAACATTGATTTGTTGAAAATTGATTTGAAATTTGCTGGGTTCTTGTTAGAGAATGCCTCCCCCTGCTCTTGGTAAATGTCATCTTGATGTGACAATATGTCTGCAACTATGCAATTTTTCCCAGGACAATAGTTAATAGGGAAAGAAAATTCAGATAAGAGCTCAGCACATCTGGCTTAACATTGTGTCAAGAATTTTAAAGACATAAATTATTTTAAAGCATTATGATCTGTTAAAATTTGAAAAGGGCTATTAAGACTGAGAAGAAAATAACACCATTTTTTAAGACAATGAATAATAGCAAGTAACTCTTTATCATGAATTTTGTAATTTAACTCTGCTATAAGCAATTTGCGTGATTTGAGCGCAAAAGGATGAAAAAATTTTGTTTCAGAATTTAATTGGGATATAACCCCTGCAATAGCATAATCACTAGCACCTGTCTCAAAGATTGTTGAAGCAGAAAGGTCAAAATTTCAAAGAATTGGAGCTGTGGTGAACACAGACTTCAATCCTTCAAATTCCTTTTGCACTGTGTTAGTGAAAACAAAGGGGATATTTTTTCAAAGAAGAGAAGTGATATTTGTAATAGTTTTAGAGTAATCTTTAATAAATCTTCTATAGAAATTTGCAAAACCTAAAAACCCTTGAAAGGATTTAATAGATTTTTTCTCTGGCCATTCCAATATTTGTTTAACTTTCCTATCATCCATTACAAGGCTGTCAGTGGATAATGTAAAACCTAGAAAGTCAATAGACTTTAGGTGGAATTTGCACTTAGTGTGCTTGGTGTAGAGACCATGCTTTTGAAAACAATTGAGAACCTGTGGGACATGTTCAATATGTTCCTTGAGGGTCTTCAAAAAAATTAAAATATCATCCAAATTGACAACAACAAATTGTTAGACAACATCATGAAGGATATCATTGACAAAATTTTGAAAATTTGGTGGTGTGTTACATAACCCAAAAGGCATAACTAGATATTCAAAACTACCAAACCTAGTGCGCATTTCTGTTAAAGGTTCATGGCCTTCAGCAATACATATAAGGTTGTAAGCGCCTCTTAAATAAATTTTAGAGAAGAAATTAGAACCACTATACAAAGTAGGAAGTAAAGACATAGGAGGAACTGGATATGCATTTGTCTTAGTCACTGAGTTGAGTTTTCTATAATCAGTGCACAACCTAAGACTTCCATCTTTTTTCTTAATGAAAAGAACTGGAGAGCTGGTTGGGGATTTACTGGCTCAAATGAAACCTTTTGCCACATTCCCTGAAATTTAGTCTTGAAGAACTTGAGATTCATCCTTTGATAAGGAGTAGACAGGACCTGCCAAAGTTACTTGACCTACTAACTCTATTTGATGATTGTAGGGTCAATGAGGTGGTAGCTTGTTGGCCTTATGAACTGAAAATACATTGAGGAAGTTATGATAAGCTTCTGGTAGAGTTGATTTAATGGTTTCGATATTGATTTGGTTGTCCTCTTCATCATCAAAGAAGTCTTTTGAGGGTAAGCCTGAATTTAGAGATCAACAATTGTTTACCTCAAGGCTGTTGAAAACCTCTTTGAGTGAGGTAACCAAGCTATAGAGGCTAGCCAAATTCTCATTTAGAGAAAAATCAGATGATTTCAAATCATCTGGAAGAGAGATGTCCTCTAGCAGGACTTGGTCAGATGGGTTGTTTGACTCCCTATTGGCTTGAATTGAAGAATCAGAAATATACTTAGAAAGAGGGGTGATCAATCCCTCTTACCAATTAATGTCATGATTCCAATGCGTTAAAAAGTCTTGGCCAAGAATGGTATCATCCATCCTCAGGGCATCCAAGACTGTTAATTCCCACTCAAAAGAAGGAAAATTTGGAAAGTTGAAAAACCATAAAACTTTCTTACTAACCCAATACTTGGGTCCCTTTTATTTGACCAAATAAATTGGAATTCAATCAATATCTACAAATTCCAGCTTAGCTTTTTTGGAAAAAGATAAACTGATAAATGAAATTAAAGCTCCAGATCCAATGAGACAACTGAAGGGTATATCCTCTTTAAAAAGAATAAATCTCAAATGGTTAATGGCAACTCCAGTTCTTAAGACATGGATGTTCTGTGCACTGGGAGAAATAAAATATTTTGCTTTGCACAAAAGTAAACTATTCTCTATTTTTTTGACTTTGAACTTTTACCTTCCCTTTCCTTCAATTTTGAACCATCTTCCAACTTGTGTTTACTCCCACAATACATACATAACCCATTATCTGTCTGTCTTTTTTTTCAGATTCCTTTAATTCCCCTTTTGGATCCAATACTTTACTGATATTTCCAGGAGTCAAGCTTTTAGGTTTAGACTTTTCCTTTCCCTTGTGACTGGGTTTGAATTGGGTTGATTGGGTTGGTTGGGAATGATTGCTTCAAGGAGGCCAAGATTTAAAATTTAAACCATGAGATTTTTGCACATGACACCTTTGTTGAAGTTGTCCTTGATGCGCACCATCAAGTTTGAGGGTCCTATCCATTAAGTCCATCAAACTCTCCATTTTATGTCCGTGAAGATTCAATCAATCCAGAATCCTCAAAGGAAGTCCCTTTTTGAAATGATATTTGAGAGCAGCATCATTCCAACTAACTCAAGTTTGTAAAGCCCTGAGATTTGAGATGTACTCAGAAGCTTTACAATTATTGCTCATGCAAAGGAAATAAAGTTTAATCTCTGTGTTGTCAGTTTCATCAGGGCCACCAAACAACTTAAAAAGTTGGTCCTCAAACTTTTCCCAATTATTAATGATTAAGTGAGGTTTTCTCAAAGAAAGTATGAGTAGATAATGCTCAAACCACTGTGATGCCTTTCTTGATAAATAAGAAGAGGAATAAATGATCTTGGAACAATCCGTACTAAAGTTTCAAGGGTCATTGTGGAATAGTAGCTTGCATGTCTGCAAGAAGGGACACGATCTGTCAGGATGCTCTCCATCAAATTTGTCTGGAGATTTCATCAAAAGAGTTTTAAATTTAGATCCTTCAGATGAGGAAGGATTAGAGAGGATTTTAACCAGGAGTCTCATGAATTCGTCCAATGAAGCATTTGGGTCAGCACTTGAATATTGGCCTGAAGGTCCATCAGCCAGGGCTTATGGTGCCTTGTGCATGGTTTCCTCTCCTTCATCTTCTTTGCTGGAGTCCACAAAATCCTGAAGAATTTCCTCTACAAATTGAATTGAATTTTTGCACTCCCTTAAATCAAGTGGTTCAAGGGAGTGAATGCAAGAAACAGGACATAATGAGGTGGGCCTATCCCTAGCGCAAGCTCTAGTGGTAGCGCCAGTGGGAGGAGGAGTGTTTTGAACAGGCACAATATTTAGATTTAGCACCTGAGAATTGTAGTAGTACAAAGAATGAGAACTATGGAGAATTTAATTATACTGTCACCAGACAACCTACGCACAGGGTTGAGGATGATCCCAAAGTAAATGAGATAAAAGTAAGAGTGAAACTACAACTTCAAAGCACAGAGGATTACTTTGAGGAAGTGGTTTGAAGATATATCTAAATAACTAATACTATTTTGAGATAATCTTTGAAGAATAATTAATGTAGATAGTATGGACACCAATTATTGTGGTAATCTCACAAAGGGTTTCAACTTAATAATCAAAGGGAAGATTTAAGTATTTTAGGATTTAATGAAATTAATTATTAAGAAAAGAAAAGTAAAAATATAATAATAGCCTAATAAGAGTTCAACTACTATCACAATTATATTTTATAATTTAATTCTAGAGAACATCAAACCAAAGTAACCCCCCTTTAAATATCCTATTTCTCCTTGCACTGACCCATTAACCAACCAGCCACCATATACCCACAGACCCATTTAATCCACCAGAGTTCCCATTTACCAATCATCTAAACTTATAAGCCTTCTTCCCTGTTCCTTCTTCCCAGACCTCCTAATTACCCTCAGACCCACAATTACCCTGTTTGAATATTGCCTTGACCTTAGCGCTAGACCACACGTAGATTGCTTATGTTTGGAAAGTATAAGTGTCTTTAATTTTAGGATACTTTTAAAGTTTGAATAGTGCAGCTAATTTGAGAACACAATAGAATGTAATCTCCCCATGGTTGCTTTTTGTGCATTGCTAGTGGAGTTAGGGCTTGAATAGTGGGGTAGCTGAGGTACTTTTGCTTTGAGTGTCATTTAACGCATGACAGTGTGTACCTGGTGCTGACTAATCAAGATAAGTGGATGGAGTGCTTGAAAGCCTTGAATGTACTCAACAGATGGTGTGTTGAAGGAAAAACTCACTGTTTAAGTACACATTTTATTCACAGGTGTACTTCAAATTAAAATGAAATAATAATTTTACCTGTTTTTTGGAGCTCTTGAATGGTTTATATGGTAATTTTGACACCCACTAATGGGTAGAGGCCCTCTTGAGGCATCAATCTTTTCAAATGGCCCATTTCATGGGCATGATCTTAAAATGTTTGAGATGATAATCTGTTGGTGAAGGAGTCAAATATTTCTCTAAGTATCACATTCCTATTTGTTTTGAGGAAATGACATAAGTGTTTCAGATTCCAGGCAGTTTATTATGTGGGTATCCACTACAAGGGGGAGATTTGATGGCACCCAATCCAAATAGCATTTGATTATAGAATGGGAGCTAGTGCTAGGGAAGCTGAGTTTCTGAGCCATTTGGGATTGGCTTCATCTACCAGTCTTTCCACCAATCAAAAAAGCTTTGACTTTAGTATGATGATGGAAATTACAGGTTCTGGAGGTGAGTAGAAAAAAGGGCCATTTGTTGAGTTTGTATAGACAATTTATAAGAGATTGAAAGAAAAAACCCCTACCTATTCAAGAATTTGAAGATGATTTTAGTTAATGAATAGTAGACTTGTCATTATCCCCAAGATGGTAGCTGTAAAGGGAAAAGTAAAAAGGGGGTACCTGAGGTGATAAAAATAGCAGGTGTTGAAATTAGCAAATATGGCATCACCTACCAACCTCTAATTTCTGAAATAAATGGACTATTATAAAGATAAAGAATGCAAATTTGCTTGCGGAGAAGGAATAGTCTGAATAAAAATGGCTTGACATTTCTTTTTTTCACCAGTGTTAGCGCCATTGAGATATTAAAGCTAGAAATTTGAAATTATTTGAAAGGCACAGCACAAAAATTGAGTTGAAATTTTGAATTTAAATATTGGTAAAAAATTAATTGAGTGCCAAATATGGCAATTAGGAAAAAATAATCTTGATTTATTTGGTAAAAAAAATTAGGATTTTTAAATGAAAAATTTCCAACTTTGCTACCCCTTAATAATTGTGGTATTTTATTTTTTGTCAGTTATTAATTATGGTGGATCTAATGTCTTTGCTACCACCCAATATCAAATACCTATTTTTCAAATCATAAAATTTTCATATCCTGATATCACGGATGATTTTTCCCTCCACTTTGTTTACTATTTTACTCATGATTAATACTAGATTGACATAGATTTTCTAAAAAAATCATATTATCAATAAATTCTCATGTTACATCAGTTTTTAAAATATTTTTTTCAAAACAGCTAATACTCAACTTTTCAAAGAGTATGGCAATTTTTTCCTTAGGATAAAATTTCCCACAGAAAGTAGTCTTCATTAGAAACGACTAGACCAACTATGAGACCAGTTTATGAGCATAAATAATTTGATTAGTACTGCACTATTTCTAACCCTATCTATCTAATTTTTTTTATGTGATATGGCATTATCAATATTTATTGCCCTCAAAATTTGGAACCATTATAAATTGAAACAAAAAAACTGCATTTCAATTTTGAGTTTTAAAAAAGAAATTTGATTTCCAAGAGATACTTATATAGCTTATAATTACTTGACAAAGGCTCGAAAAATTCTTCGTCATAAGAAGCAAAAAAATAGTTAGACTAAGAAAATCAGGAGTTGATAACAAAGACAGATATTTTTCTGAATATTGACTGCATGAGAAGAAATGACACAGTGTCTTTTGGAGAGTGCATCATAGCCACAGTTTTCTCTTACCATAAAATCCTGCACAGATTATAAAAACTAATGTGCAGATGATCTCTAGTAGTGGCACAGAATATTGTTCCAATTCGGTAGGGCAACTTGAATCATCTCACCATACTTTCTATGTATTTTTAATTTTTATTATTATTGTGTAGCTTAGTTAGAAAAGCTTGCAGAATTTTGGACAAAAAAATCAAAATTTCTCTCACAAAAAAATGATTTGCAAACTTAAAAGGGCTGGGAATAGGTCGAGTGCACTTGAAAAGGGAAACCATTTTTTTGTGAGGGGAGATTTTTTTTTGAGTAAAATATTCCGCAACCTTTTCTAATTTAGCTGCACAAAGAGGAAAAAAAATAACTAAATAATGATAAAAAACATGGAAAATCGAGTGAGAAGATCCAAGTTGCGCCACTGAATCCGCCAGATTTTAAATGTTTTGTTGTCTACATTTTCAATTCTTAACGTGTGCAAAAGAGATCAGGATTTCAAATTTTCATGGGCCAATCAATTGAACTGTATTGATTTCATTCACAATAAAAATCCTTAAACTGTATCTTTGAATTCCTCCTTCAATTCGGCAATTAGAAAGTAATAATTTCTGACATCCAAATGAGGTTTTGGCTGTCAATTTTCATCCATAAAAACAGATATACAGGCCAATTCACTGGTCTCCAAAAATACCAAAGCCTCTGTAAGATCTCTTTGATTTACATGGAAACTTAATTCACTTTTCCTCTCAACGGAATAATTGTTCAATAATTTAGGTACACATTAGGGGGTACCAAAGTTAGAAATGTGTAATTATTTAAAATTTATTTTACAACACAAAAAGAGAGCCACAAACTTGACATTAATCCTTAGTAAAAAGGTGTTTTTGGGGCACAATATGGCATATTTTAAAAAATAATCATGGTTGATTTGGTTGAAAAAAAGAGGTATTGTATAATGGAAGATTTCTAACTTTGATACCCCCTATTGTAAGACTACCTGGGTCCAGTTTTCACTATTGCCAATAAAGACATTTCTATGAAATTAGTATTTTTCTTAAACTTTTAATATCTTTCTTTTATCGCACTCAAAGATGCAGCCAAGTCATAAACGCTTGCAGAAATTAAGATGAAAAAAACAAAGTTGTTCTGACCAAAAAATGATTTGCCTATTCAAAAGGGTCGGGGATAGGTCGGGGGTACTTCCTTTTGAATAGGCAAATCATTTTTTGTGGGCGAAGCTTTTATTATTTTTGTCAAAAATTCCGCAAGCTTTGGTGACTTGGCTCTTGCATATCAACAAAAAAAAAAACTCTTTGATAAATTTGAACTTAAGATATTAGAGTTTTGGAAACTATTTGTCAGGATTCGAAGTCCAGTGCTTCTTAACTCAAGCCAATCTCAGATTGTTCCTTTTCTTTTTCCTTAACGCACCAACCTGACTTATTGTAGAGATACTTATATCTCTGAAGAAAATGGTGTGCATTAATAGTAGATGATATGTTTAGGTTAAACGATGGTGATGATAAATATATATGTATCAAATGTTATAATCTCTATTCCCATCGATTTTTCTTCTTTCCTCTTTATCATCGGTCATCAATCCTATTCATTTCATCCATTTGCGATTTCACTATTGTAACTCTTTGTTACAATCGTGTATAGGTTGTTTTGTGAGTTTTCAATAACTATCATCGATTTTGTCAGTTACAAAATCAATTAGATAATTCAAAAGACTGATATCTTTTAAATTTAATTCATGGAGTTCAATAATCAAGTGTTTTCAAATTAGAGATTTTTGCCCTTCTTAAATTGAAACCCAGACGAGAAATATAAAACAAGAAAACAACTAAGGTAGTATATATTTGGGAACCACCTTGAGAAACTTCAACTCAGATGAAACCTCCTGAGGGTAACCTGGGCGAAGCCCTCATTCATTTGGCAACCGACACCTGATCTGATTCCACGTAAGCCTTGCCATAAGTTTAGAATCTGATACACTAACGAGAAATATTATCAAAGTGTAATGAATATACTCGTGCTTTTACCCAAAAAATATATATTAACTATCCTTTACTACTTTGGTACCATGGATTAATATCAAATTCAAATCTCCTGCAAGGTACCAAGAAAACAAGAGAAATCTGCACTGTTTCAAAAGCTTATCAATTTGCAAAATGTATTAAGAAGTGAGATGGCTCATAGGAAACGGCTTGAAAGTAATGAAATATGGGCGAATCCAAATCCGACTTAACACACATGGAAATTTAGCCATACACACATTTACCATCCAGCTATGCGCCCACTCAATTAGACATCTAATGAAAAATCAACATACCGGCAGACATCTTTCATATTCATCATTTTTTCTCTATCTCACCACGAAAATATGGGGGAGGCATTGCATGATAGCCCCCCCCCCAATTTTTTCTGGTGTCTCTTTTTTCTTCCCAGATTACTGCTTTTCACATGAATACGATACGACACGAGCTGCCTATAGCATGCCCCTCAAATAGATGTAACTTAACCTCATGTAGCTTTTTCACTAACCTGGTTGCTGTCATACAAATCTTATCTTTACTTCTTAATCTTATTGTATTCCACTCTGTTTAATTCTCGGCGAGATCGGAGAGGAGTATTAATCTTCAGAACTTGTTTTGGAGTACTAGAAGACCGTTTTAGATTATGTTTTTCTTCCAAATCTTTTAAAGTAGCTTGAAGAACGATATCTGGGTGCAATTGCGTTAAAACAAGAGGACCATATTTCAATATGTACATCTGACAGAATTTGAGATTTCAGTAGGATTTAAAACTGACCTCTTTAGCCTGATTGAACTCGCTTCATTTTCTTCATCACAATCTTCAACGTCTTGGAGAATATAGTGGATGAATTTGTGATACACACAATTGAACGAACCCCTTGATTTTTAGATAGGAGCTATTTCTGCGGTGAAGGTAGGAGATTTTTACCCTCCCCCCTCTAATTCGCACATAGTGTGATGACGTGAGATTTTTTTTTTCCAGCTGCTTAATTTCGTTTATCATGTCTTCGTTTCTCATAATATTTAAATAAGGATGAAAACTTATGATGAGATTGTAATCTGCCACAGCTATATTATTAATGCTGGGTGTGCAAGTTGAAGAAAAACTTCGACTTGTGCACCCAGCATTGATAGCATAGCTGTGCCATCAACACTGAAAGGTAAGTGTGGGGATAGCTGAATTCGAATGTTAGTATAGCTACAGCTAAACAGAAAAGGCTTTGTGGCAATAACAAATATTTTTTAACTTTTTGCATTCCTACGCAATTTTTCTGGGGACGCCACTAGTAAGCATAAAGCCTAATTTAGCTATGAGCTGTCCAATTCTAGTTTGGCAGTATTATTTTGTATTTCCACCTCAATTGCAGTTCTAATTTTGTGATCCTAGCTACCCAAAACAGACAACTCATAGCCTGATGGAACTGTTTGCGTGCTGTGGCGTCCCCGGAAAAAGTGTTGAGGGATGCAAAAAGTTGCAATTTTTTTCGTCATTTGCACAAAGCCTTTTCGGTTTAGCTGTAGATTTAGACTCAGCTGTGTTTCCCCAATGTCAATTCTACGTTAAAATACAAAAATCAGATATGATTGCACAAGAAAAGAGGGGAAGTATTCCCTGATCCAAGTCTCTTTAATTTAATTATTTGTTGGTAAACATATTAAAACAATCAGAGAGAGAAATGCAGAAGAAATAGAATAAGGAGCTGGAAAAGGAAGAGACACAACAGTTTCAGTCACGTTAAATTTCCAGACAAGTTAATTGTACTACTGGCAATTACGTTATTGAGTAATCACATAAGAATGCAGCAAGAGAACAAGATTGTTAACGTTGAGGCTAGGGCTAGTGTCTAATAAAATTGGTAGACTCCTTCCTTAATCAGCTGGCGGAAATGTAAACTCATGTTTTTCCAATCAAAGTAACGGTGTTAATTGTTAGATTAAATTTTATTGTCATGTTTGGTTATCTAAAATGACATTTCCTGGCTCGCAACCTGTTTATGTGATTATGCACTTGTTAAGGCATTTGACTCATATTTCTGAATTTAGATTAGATGATAATGATGATATGAAATTTTCAGGTGCTGCGAGTTTGATGACAACAATCTTATGATTTATCCTTGAAGTAGTAAATTGGGTAATAGAAGAATCTTGCTATATACATATATTGTATTGAGTAACAGGTATGTTGACAGCTAGATATTAATAGTCTCATATTACCGACAAAACAAGTAAAGCTGGGAGATGTGAGATAAAGTAAATAAGGTTGCACCAAGAATCCTAGGAAGGGACATGAATTCGTCATGGTATGATCTTCCTGACGGTAATAAATAGAGATAACTGGGAATCTAATAATATTTTCCGGATTATCAATTGGCTGCTCTTTCTCTCACTCTCATGGTTGAAGAGCAAAAAAAATGACCAAGCCGAGTTCGGTCAAGCATGAGAGGAAGAGAAGGAGTAGTTGCTCTACTTGGCAGAGATCGAAAAGATGTTTCTCGCGCCTCGGTGTGGTGCACCATGTTTAGTAATTGTTTTTAGGAACAGGTAGTAGGCTGTCTTTGGCAAGTTGTAAGTGGCAAGTCAACGGGTAGTCAATCTCCAGCGAACAAGCAAGGATTGTAATTGGGCGGGTGTAGTTGCTAAGACGAAAACAATGTGACTCTTCCCTTGGTTGCCATTTTCGCTGATTAGTATGGATCCTTAAAATCGCTCGTTTTTATTCTGTTTTTGGGTTTATTTTATTTTCTTTCAGTTTATTTCATGGTATTTTCCTTTTTGATGTTAGTCTACTAGCGATTGGTATTTTTCCGTTCCAATACGCTCTCTGTGATCCTCGCTCTTATTATTATATAAGACGTATAAATCCATATATATGCATTTATTGGCAATTATTAATAAGTTTTAATTATAATTACACTAATAAAAATAATCCTCATCATCATCAGCATCATCATCATCGTAGTTTTAATTTTAATTGCTCTGTTGACAAGGCGGTCAAATATATACATCAACCATTCCCTTCCCACTCCCTTTCTCCCGACCTTTCCCTTTCCCCTGTTTTTTTTTTTGAAGTTTGATTTATATCTGGCTTTCCTTCCTCTTGATCTTCCTTTAATTTTCGATTAACTAATTAATCCTCCTTCCTCCATTGGTGTGGAATTCTTGTCACTTTTACACTTATTATTGGATTCAATTTTTTTTAGCTTATTTCTGTTTTTTTTGGCTTGGATTTCATCTGTGTGTTACTTTCTGTTGCCGCCCCTTCATACTTTGACCATCATAATTTCTTAGTTTTTCTATCATTGCCATCATTGCTACAGCTATTGCTTCTTTGATTGCCGGTTCTTGCTTTTAGATTTGGATTGGTTATATTTATTTCATATCTCATTTCTACGTATAAATCTTGAGCCTTTCCTTTTTCCTTCTCTTGATACAAAGTCATGTCCTCCTCATTACAGACTGTGTCTGCTTCGGGTAACTCGCCTACTCTTCCTCAAATGTCTTATTCTGATCTCCCTTGTTGGCCAAGGTCTCCCTCACATTCTGACTCCAATCATCCTCATCAAATCGATACCAATCTTCAGTTTGATTCAAAAATTTCCTCTGCTTGGTCTATGGCTCTAGACTCAAATAACGATATTTCTTCCACCTCATCATCAAACAATTTTAATTCTAACTCTATTCTATCTTCCTCTCTTCCTACTTCTCCTATAACCCCCATTTTATTCAAACAATCATGCCCCAATTCTCTCACTGCTCCTTCTAACACCTCTACTACTCATAATCAAAATACTACTACTCTTAGTCCTGCCTCTCATCCTTGTTCCCCTTCCCCTTCTGCCTCGAGTTTTGCTGCCTCAACTACTCCTCCTTTAGCATTCCATCATGCTCTACCTACCATTCCTTCCACTCCCCTCTTATCCTCCTCCTCATCCACGTCAACATCTACAGTTTCTTCTTCCTCCTCTCACTATTCCAGAATGTCCAGATCTGTTTCCACCGACTCATCTTCATCTGATTTATCTGTTCCTGCGCCTTCATTTGAAAATGCCAATGAAACTGTTGAAAATTCACTGTCGGATCCTTTGGACTCCGCTTCTTCATTGGCAGATTGCAGCTCTTCTGGTCCATCTCATCAAATTGAACCAGTCTCTACACCCTCTGTCAGCCAAGAGTTAACAGCAGCAATGTCTTCTTCTTTAACTCAGATTTCTCCAGAAACTCCCCCTCAATGGGATCAAACTTCTTTTAGTTTGTCTGTTGCCTTCACTGGTGCTATATACCGTTCTCATCTTTCAGAAGAATTTTCCCTTGATTCATCTGCCCCACCTGCATTTTTCCCATTGCAACGTGTTGGCTTTTCCCCTCAATTAAAAGTTCATTCCAAGTACTCTTCATCCCCTTGTAAGCCTGCGGCTGGTTTGCCTTTATGTTTGATTGGAGGAATGACTTTAGGTGTCACTGGTGTGGTGAGCGTACCTGTTATTGATCGTCGAACTGGTCGTCAAGCTCGTGAATCAAGAACTGGTTTGAGAAAGTGGAAAACTCAGAGAATTGTTGTTGATTTTGTAACTGATCTTTCTCATGGATTGGAAACATGGAAAACAGATGCTGAATATGCTACCACCGTTGCTGGTAATCAACTTCCCACCATTGAAGGGTATGGCATTCTACCACCTGGAACCTATATTCTTCCCTTGAGTATGAAAATCCCAGCCTCTGAAAAACTGTAGGCTTTTTCTTCGATTTTTTTAATAGATCGTTTTGGATTATCTCTCAACTATTTTTTTTAAATATCATTTTTGTTCTATGCTTTTACTTACTAATTTTTTTCTCATTTATTCAGTCCGCCTTCTTTTACATGTGAACATTTCAGAATCAGTTACACAATGTCGCTTGCCTTATGGTCTCGAAATTCTGATCCCTTGACCGGCCAACCAGTTCATTGCAAAGTTTTTACGGTGCCCTTTGAAATTCTTCCATCTACTTTACCCACAGGATCTCCAAAGCTTCCTCGTTTAGTGTGGGAGGATCGTCCGCCAAGTGGGATTTCTAGTTGGGGAGGTGTATGGGAAGGATTGAAGCGGGCTGTTGCCGGCTCTTCGGCATCTTCATCTCTTTCCTCTGCCTCCGCCTCTTCTTCATCATCTAATTCTTCTACTTCTCGAGCCACTGGTAGTTTACATTCGAGGAAACGTTCAATTGCTGCCATTACAGCCCATATGCAGGGAGCCCCAGCTATTGCCGCTGCAGAGGCAGCCTCCACAGCTACTCATGTTGTCATTCCCTCCTTGCCTTCCTCCTCATTTAGTCCATCAGCGCAAGCATCGATTCCCGTCACCATTTCAATTATTGATCGTCCCCTGGTACCAACAGATCTCTACATTCGTATTAGTCTTGTTCGATCTATCTACGTGAGAGACAGTAAGGGTGATTGGCTTACTGAAGCTGCTGAGTTTTTAATGCCGGAAGAAACTATGCTTGAACACTACTTAAAAGAAGAGAAAGAAATTTGCTCAAGATGGGGGTAAGTGAAGCACAGAAACTCTAATATTTATCAATAATATTTCCGTTACTGATTATTTATTCATTTTTTAACTTAATAGATACATTCCATATCATCTTCGACCTCAGGCCAATCCTTTAGAGGAATGCGAAGTGTTGATTCGTGATTTGGGAATTCCTCTTATTACAGATGATTCATTAGGTTGGCAGGATGGGTACTCTACCTCTCTTGAACTGGAGCCCTGTTCTGTTCCAGCCGTCAACCATCATCCTGTTCGAGGATCTTCGTGGTTTTCTCCAGCTTTCAGACGTCGTCAACCAGTTGAAAGTGAATATGCTCGCCATCTTCATGTCTCAAGTCGGTTTTCATTATCCATTCAAGTTGGTTTTGCCCGGGTTCCTCCATCTGACACAAACAACACTGATGAAGGAAGCTCCTCAAGTAATTCTAACAGTGGTATTTTACTAGACTATTTGAATCAAGTGAAGGCACAAATGGGCGATGAATTTGTCATTCCAGCTCCTCACACATTCACTAAAGCCTCAGCTCCTAAAAAAAGTCGCGTGAATGGCGCAAACTTAACTAATCCTTTTCCCAGCTCATCCTCAAACAGTCGTTCAACTTCTCCTGAGTCTTCTACCCCTCTATCTCGACCTGTCTCCTTGTTTTCCTCCTCAAAAGGTTCTCATTCCTCACCAAACCTACCACCCTCATCACCATTTGGTTCTTTATCATCATCATTATCATCATCATCATCATCATCATCATCGAAACCAATAGCTTTCCCCGGAAAAATTCGCACTTTGCGATGCCCAATTGTAATTGGATCTGTTGCAGAACCTGCCTTATCTTGTTTAGTCTCGCCTGAGCCTGACAGACGTCTTGGTTCTCAGAGAGAGGGTAATGATCAAGATTCAGAGTCACATGCTGCTTCATCGTCTGGGTCCGCAGGTCCTTCAGGAGAAGGAGAGCCTTGGCTATGCGCACCTCCAGATTATGGCTCAGCTCTAAGAGGTCCTCCTGCCTACTTGTGAAGCATGATTCCCTTCTTTTGGAAGACTCGACGTCCAACCTAATTCTTCTCAGAAATATTAGTTTCATTAACATTGTAGCATTTGTATTCTTGGAAATATTTCCTAAATATACTACATTTTTATTTTTCTTTGTCTCGTTGGTAAAGGTAAACTGTGATTATATAAACATCATTTTTATCTTTGTTTTGAATAGACCACCGCTCACAGATAATTTAAACTTCCGCTGCTTTTATCATCATTATCATCTTGTATACCTTCTTTGTTTAATATGTGTTTTTCTGTATCATTCCAATAAATTTGTTCTTAACGCTTTCTTCTATTCAGTGCTCAAGTTTGGGTTAGAGAGATGAAGTTCTCGGCCTCTTATTATTCAATCTGTTCCTTTAATATGGATATATATATAATATCCTTCTTTAAGAGAAAATTGTTTGTTTTTATTAATAACTAGAAATATTATCTAACATTTTGCTTTCCTTCCTTCTACTAAACGTTGTGCTATCGCGAGATTATTTTTATTCGCCATACTGTTCACCAGTGAGAAGATTTACGTTTAAGGATCTACCTGAACAACACTTAGTCAAAATTATAGAAGTAAATCTCTATCCTTTTGATTACATGAATAAAGTAGAACCTATTTCGATTAGCATGTCACGTTCTCACCGATATTATTTAATTGATATGAAATCCTTTAAGCATTTTCATTTCTTAAAAAAAGCATCTTAAAAAAAAACTTTCAATAAAACGACCAACCGCTTTTTTCATCTCTTCCATTTATCTTCTCAATCCACCTTATATATATAAATATATAAATAAATAAAAATTCTGATAATAGACTCCCCCTAGCTCACATTGTCAATCATCTATAAGAATGGTGTTGTATCAGGCAAAGGTATAATTAATTTCGATACTGGACTCATTTCATCATTTCCACACCAGAAAAAAAACATGGGCACCTGAAAGCAGGTGCCAATCCCTATCTTTGATTTAACTCAATTTCAGCTCAGCTGTAATTCTTCTGGAAAGACTGCGCGCTGAACAATGAGCACACCAGCTCGCGCAACATCAAATCAAATTTACTCTTAAATCAAAACTGAATATAGGGATAGGCACCTGCTAGCAGCTGCCACTTGATTTTTTGCGGTGCCACTATATATACTAAGAGCATCCCCAGCCGTTTCAGCAAATATTCAGTAGCTATATGGATTTTACTGGCGCCATTTGTTACTTAATTTCTTTATTCATCAGCCGTATGCAAATTCTTTAACTAAACACACGTTAAAAAATATTCATCAATCGTGTAACTCATTTAATAGCTACTAGGGCATCCATTTCATACTTCAACTCATACACACACATCCTCAATAACATGGCACAAAGATTCATGCGCATTATAGATGAACTACAATCTATTGAAGAAGAAGAAATCATATTTAGAGATCTTTTAGAGTCAATAAAATCTCAAGTAATAAAGCGCAAAAAAATTATTTATTAATCGCAATCGCTTTGATGGACATCATCAGCTTATGAAAGACTATTTTAATACAAATAGTACCTACAACTTAACCATTTTTCAACACCATTTTTGCATTGGGAAAACTTTATTTCTTAAAATTTCTAATGATATACAGCTACATAATGTGTATTTGACACAGAGGACCGTAAGTTAAATGTGGAGCACTTGGGTTGCTTGCTGATGCTTATCTATGACAGAGAAAGTTGTTCTTCTTGGGGATGTCAATTAGGAGACCTTTTTTTCTTAGATCCAGTTGACATAAATGAGTTATTATTGAGCTATTATAGATGAGAAGGTGTGGCTGAAGTGTTTAATGCAAATATATGTAGTAATTTAATGAATAGTAGTGGCTATTGTTGTTTGAAGTGAGGGTGAAAAAATGGATAAGTAATTAATGAGGCATGTCTAGCTTCAGTAGAAAACGGATAAGTCAAAAAAAGTGGCATGAGGTTTTGGAAATTACAGAAGCTACTTGAGTGACTTTGCTCATTTGATTATATGACTACAGAATAAATTAGTTCCTAGATTCTAATTGAGCAAAAATTTGTTGAACAACATTTTATATTTTCTCATATATTATGAAACTGCATACTATTTTAGTCTTGACTAGTTGATTAAATTAGCTCCCACCTGAACCTTTACATATTGTGTGTGAAGTTGTCAGCCTGGATATTCCCAAGACTGAGTAAAAAGTACTTATAAGTTATGTTAAACACATGGACTATACATGGGATCAATAAATTAGAGTACACAAATAATATACATAAGTAAAATTATGATAATATACAAAATATGCCATTATTATTGTGGTGGAAGTTGAGATTAGGATTACTATTTAGATACTCTACTACGTATGCTAGTTTATATACATTTTTTATGTAGTCGAGTATGTACTTATGGCTACCTTTATGTCACAACACCCCCCTGCTCAACTACATTCCGCCATCCAAGATTACTGCAATATACATTAACCATCTCCCTAGCTTTTGTCATCAAATTTGGACCTAGATTTTTTGTTAATATATCAGCTTTTTGATCTTTTGTACTTATCCAGTTAATTGTTGCTTTTAGCTCTAGTCATGTCTTTCTCAAGTAACTACTATATACTTTTTGTCTTATAGTCCTGTATGCACTTTTCTCTATCCTTTACTCACTGTGGCTTGTATATCCATAGTACACACAAAAAAAACTGTGCACAGTGAGTCTACTTATTCTGCACACTTTAAGACCCTTTTTTTGCACTTCTGTAACCATCCTTCCTAGAAACCCCATTGTTTCTCTTGCTTCTAACTGATACATTTGATGTGTTACTGCATGATGTGTACCACAATGTATTGTGCGTGAAGTAGAGCACTCTTTTTACTTTTTGTTGATCTTTATCTTGTAGATAAAAGGAGATATCTCCTTTTATCAGTTCCTTTTCTTTTCTCTACCCTCAGAGATAATTTAAATTTTTACTTATCTACATTATTTTTATTCTCAGTTTTCTTGCTCAGAGCTTCTTCTTGTTTGGCATTAGACTTTTTTTAACTTAAGGTTTTAATCTTTTGTCATTATCTTTTGGTTCAGGTATTTACTCTGTTAGTATGATTTTCTGCTGCAATAAATCATCTCCTTTTATCAGTTCCTTTCCTTTTCTTTGCTCTTTGAGCTTATTTACATTTTTACTTATCTACATTTATTTTATTCTCAGCTATCTTTTTCAGTGCTGCTTCTTGTTTGTCATTAGACTTGTGTCTAATATAAGGTTTTAATCTTTTGTCATTATCTTTTGGTTCAGGTATTTACTATCTCTCTTGTTCAGTGCCGCTTCTTGTTCATCATTGGACTTGTCTCTAATCTGAGGTTTTAATCTTTTGTCATTATATTTTGGTGCAGATTAAAACAATTGGAGAATAATTTGGTTAAATATGAATACCAAACCACTTTACTGGCATGAATCCAGATTCTCTAAGCCTACATAGTTGAGTACTAAATATTATCCATATACTTATGCCCTGTCCTAACACCCTCTTCCTCAAATAAATTCTGCCATCCTAATTTATCCTCACACACTCCTAAACAAATTATACCTTTCTCAACTAAATTTGGCCTTAAGTTTTCTATAAAATATCTGCCCATTGTTATTTTGTACTGAACAAATTGATTTATGCTTGTTTGTGGTAAAGTAGAGAGTTGATTTAATAGAAATCTTTCTACATACACTACACAATATAGGGGGTGGACTTGCTAGCAAGTCCTCAACCTGAACTCAGATGGAACTCAGGTGGAACTCAGGTGGAACTTATACTGAACTCATACTGAACCCATACTGAACTCTACTTGAACACCCACCTAAAACTGTTCTTCTGAGTAGTTTTTATCCCTGATTGTATAGTTCCTTTATCAATAGCTCAATGTGTGTTAAATCTGTGGTGATTTTGGGTCCAAGGTTGCGGACTTGCTAGCAAGTCTGCCCCCCATATTGTGTGGTGATATGTCTTATTCTTTTGTTGGCTGGTTGGTCCTTGGTGATTCTTATAGTTTACCAATGATTACAGTGGATAATTACTGGAATTGGCTCTTCTTATATTGCTTGTAATATATTTTACACCCACATGCTTGCTTTTGCCGCTGATCCCAACACTACATGTTCAGCTTAAAATGTTGAAGTTGATAGTATTTGTTGTCTTTTTGAGGACCACATTATTGGAACATCATTGAAATATATAATCATTCCATTTTTTTATCTGGAAAACTCACCTCCCCAGCTGGCATCATTAGATGTTGTTAGTGTTTGTTTTGAACTAGACTAAATATGAAAATTTAAGGTATTAGTATATAGAACATATTTTTTTAGATTAGTTAATGCATTCCAGTGACTTTCATTGAGGTTTCTTCAAAATATTGACAAATAGTTACCTGAAAAAATAATACTTTATCTGCTTCCTATTGCTAAGTAATTTTAAACATCCCATCAGGACTAGATATTCCATACACTTGATTTTACTGTTGGCATTTGATAATAGGTTGCAATCTCTAAGTAGCATTGTCAGTTTATTTGTCATTATTACACAGTTAAACTTCTCTTTTATTTTTTTAATTAGTGCTGGTTGTGACATAATACAACCAAAGGTTGTCCTTTCCACTTTCAGGCCTACTATATTTGTTCTACCTTCTTTCTGCTTTATGTTAACAAATTCTTTTAGTTGATTTCTGAACTTGCGTAATATATAGTCAGAATTTCCAGTAATAATTCTATTGTCAATGTTAATCCACAATATTTCTGTTTTAGAATTAGTGTTAAGTATATATAAAGAGCTGTCAAATTTACTACTGTGGTATTCCATATCTGCTAATCTTGAGTTTAGATGTTTCCACCAACATCTTGCTGCTTGTTTTGTTCCAAAAAATGCCTTCTTTAGTAGCATTATCTTCCCTTCTTCTCTGAAAATACCTTCTGGTGCTCTTACCCATATTTTTTCTTCTAAAATTGAGTTTAAGTAAGCAGCTACAATATTAAAACTGTGCATTGAAAAATTTTTAGTATCTCCCAATGCAAGAAGTCACTACAATAAAGGTTTGTTTCATCTTGGGGTGCAACAATGGAGCAACAATTAAACAAAAGACATGTAAAAATTATTTTTGGCACTTAAAGGTCTAAGGTGGGTCTTAAGTGTAAAAAAAAAAATTACTTGCAACTTTTGAACAACTGTTGCATAATTGTTGCACCCCATGACAAAACAAAAATTTGATGTATTGAGTATACATAAGGATGTGAATGTTTCCATTGACACAAAAGTTTCTTTGTAATTTATGGTTTTTTTTGAGAAAACCCTTTTGAAACATACCTATCTTTATGTTTTATCAACCTCCCTTCTTGGTCTCTTTTCTCTGGAAATACCCATTTTGCATTTGTTATCAAAGTTCACTTCAGTGGTGTTGATTCTAACCACACTTCCATCTTCTTTAGGTTTTTCTAATTTGTCACAGCATGCTTCCAACCATTGATCTTTATTTTGTGACTTCATTATTTGCTTCAAAGTTACTGATACATGGCTGGCTAAGTCTCTTGATAGTATTTCAATTTCATTAACTAAATTTTCTTGTTCAAAAGATAATTTTCAGCTTCAAAATTTTCTAACATCAGGCTGTTAGTTAAAAATTCTATTGGCATCTTCCTTTTTATTTTTTAGTTCTAAAGGTTTCTCTAAAAAGTCTGCCTAACTGGATTTGAATTTCTTACCTGTATTTAACTATAAAAACAACCATCCTTTTTTTCCCTCTAAACACCCTATTACTTTACATTTTATTTCTTGATAGTCAATTTTTCTTCTTCTTTCTTTAGGCACAAGTACACATGCTTCACTTCCACAAATTTTTAAGTTGTCTGAATTGGGTTTTTATCCTAGTAGTTTTTTGAATGGTGTTGAAATTTTTTTGCATGTATTTGTTAGTCAATTTTGAACATATGCTGCCCATCTGAAAGCATATCCCCAGTATATTTTTGGTAGAATTCTATCTAGTAATATAGCCCTTCCCATATCATATATTAGTTCTTTATATATTTATATATCTCCATTTTGTTTTTGAAGGTATGGTAATGATATTTCTCTGCTAATACATTTTTCTAATGAAAATTTTGTTATTTTGTTATTTAAAAATTCTCCACTGTCATTACTTTTTAAAATTTAACTTTTTTTGTTAGCCCTAGTCTTGAACCAGTTAATGTAAGTCATTATAATATTACTTTCCTGATCTTCTGTTTTTATTATTTCAACATTAATATATCCAGACCCAACATCTAGCATGCTAAATGCATAGTACCCACCACCTATTTACTCAAAATCAAAAGGACACATATCACTACGCAATATAGGGGGTGGACTTGCTAGCAAGTCCCCAACCTGAACTCAGACTGAACTCAGATGGAACTCAGACTGAACTCATACTGAACTCTACTTGAAGACCCACAAAAACTGTTATGCTGAGTGGTGTTCATCCCTGATTGTATGGTTCCTTTGTCAATAGCTCAATTTGTGTTCAATCTGTGGTGAATTTGAGTCCAAGGTTGCGGACTTGCTAACAAGTCCGCCCCCCGTATTGCGCGGTGTATGGTAAATGGCTAGTGGCTCACCTACTTCATGGATATGGTGATTCTCATCAAGAACATCTTTACATTATGATTTATTCAATTTGAATTTTTTGCAATCTATATTACCATATGGGAGGTAATCTGGAACTCCTTCTGAAAACTGGTTGTTGACTAATTTTCTTACATCTCTGATGCTTCTATGGCCAAGGGTTTGGTTCCAGTATCTGAGGACGTCCTCAGTAATGATATCAAGTTTAATTCTTCTCTCATAACAATATGTATTAGGTCATTTATCAATGTTAATATATGGTTGAATGTTATCATTGCACATTTTCATATTTAAGGTAGCTACATGATAGTGGTTGATTATGAAGGCTTTGTATAAATATTTTGGAATTGGTCTAGTTAAGACCCAACATTTTTTTAAATTTTGAATGAAACATAGCAGTTCAATAATTAGAGGCAATAAACATGTCTTTTTCAAAAAGAATAGCTTACAGCCAGATAGGATTAATGCCACCTGAGGTATCAATGTTTTTGTTGCTTAATTTCAATAGTATATGTTGTTTAGACAAATTTTATTCCCATTCAGGCTTGAGAATATTAAAGAGCCCTTTGCTTTAATAGCACTATAATCTGCATCAGTTGCAACTTTTATAGTTATAGGATTAGAAAGATTAAGAAAAGACAAATAGTTTTTAAGGTCTCTGGAGATATGATGTGTTGTACCACTATCAATAATAGGTAGTTGGTTTTGATTTCAAATTTTTAGTCAATATATGTGAGTCTTAGATAGGTTGCTAATCTCTTCTATTTCCATCATCCTGCATTTAATTGATGGTCTCTGTTTTTCTTCTTTATTTTAATTTTGTCAATAATTATCTTCTTTTTACTCTGATTGATGTTGACTGCAGTTCCTTTTTTAGTGTTGTGATGTCAATTGGTTAGCAATAAAAGCTGGGGGTGTTAAGGCTAGATAGTGAGAAGTGTAGCCTTGTGGTGTATAGTTTGGAATCGGTTGTTTAACTTGTGAATATGGAACAACACTTTTGACTTGTATGGTTTATTAGGTGAGATTTTTAGAATGATTAAGATAAGTATTGAGGAGGACATAAAACAAGGGAAGTATATATTTAGTAATTTAAATAATAATGTATTTCTTTGAAATTGAATAGTAGACTATTCTAAGTGAGTTATTAAATGCTTATTAATTTATTTCAAATAATTCTAAAAAATTTATAATTGTAAATAATATGATTTTGAGTGACTCAATAATAATAGAGTAATAAAAATATTCAAATTTTTTTTTAAATAAGAAAATATAATAACAAAAAAAGGATACTTGAAAAGTACACAATTGAACCCCTTTTTATACTAGATAGTAGGCACAACATGCATTTGTTGAAGTTAGAAAAATTTCATGATAAGACTAATAATAAAATTAAGGTGTAAAAACTAAATAAATTAAATGAAAAGAAAACAAAGTTTTAGTTTAATTATTCAAAGATAATTAAACCTTGAGAATAAAAATAGAGCTAAATGTAAAATTAAGATTTAATAAAAATAATTAAAAATCAAACTTTTATTAAAATATAATAAAGCATCAAATTTTAATAAAGAAATGGTTTATAAAGTTAAATAAAAACCCCTTAAAGTCGCAGAGAGAAACCCTTACCCTCTCTTGCTCTCCCTGGCCCTCCTCTATTCAACTTCAAGACAGATCTGAGCTCCAGTAAATACAGTGAGCTTAGATCTACAGATTTTCCATAATTAATATTTAATTTTTTGACTCCATTATAAAATGAAATATATTTTTAATTTAATGAAAATAATTTCAGTCAACAAAATAAAAAAATTATTTAAAGAATTAAAAATATAATAAGTTTAAGTAAGTTTAAGAAATGTAATAAATTAGTAACATAATGAATTATAATACTTAACAAAATTAAAATATTAATTTTATAATATTTCAAATTTTTAATAATTAAATCAATAATTATCAAGTTTAAATATTTATCAGTACAGTTTACATATCTTAAATAAGTTAAAGGCTGAAACTCCCTCACCCTAAAAAAATAATTAAAATAATTCTAAGATTATTCTTATATTTCTTTGATAGAAAACCACACAATATGGGGGGAGGACTTGCTAGCAAGTCCTCAACCTTGGACCCAAACTCACCACAGATTGAACACACATTGAGCTATTGATAAAGGAACCATACAATCAGGGATGAAAACCACTCAGAAGAAAATTTTTTAGGTGGGTGTTCAAGTAGAGTTCAGTATGGGTTCAGTATGAGTTCAGTCTGAGTTCCATCTGAGTTCAGGTCAGGGACTTGCTAGCGAGTCCACCCCCTATATTGCGTAGTGGAATTTATTAATTGGAGATTTTTTTTGCAGGAATACATCTATAAGATTGATTAGGTTTACATTTATATCTTAATAGATATTCAGTTCCCATTTCCCTAGTAAGATTCCTTATATTTGGGATTTTATCAATTTCATCTTTTTCATTTATTTCTAAGATTTTAGATTTTGGTCTTCCCCTTCTTTTAAGAAATAAATCTGAATAATTTTGTATGTAAGGCTTTATTAAAGATATTGGAAACACTGGATGTTTTCTATCATATGGAGCATATAATAAAACTTCAACAGCATCATTTCCAATTAACTTTTTTTAAAAATTGGACAAATAAATGGATCATTCAAATTATTTCTACCTTGTAAGTTGAGATGTACTTTAGAAATAATAACTTCATCTCCTTCTTTAAAAATACATTCTTTATGGGTATTATCCCATCTTTTCTTCTCATACTGATATTCATTTTTAATAAATTTTTGTGTGTGATTTCTACATAACTTTTTCATTTGTAGAACAAAATGTTTTGTGATTATTTCTCTACAGGAATCTGATGATATCCCTTTTTTCCATCTAGACAGTTAATATATTTTGTGCCTTGTAAAGTTGCATGTTTTAAATTGATTCTTGGTAAATGATAAAAATCATCAACTGTATAGGTACTTAATGCTCTATAATCTCCAAATATTCTAGCTTTATCTTTTTCATAAGATATAAGGATAAGTGAAATTACACAATATTTAGCAGTAAAATCCACTTTTTCAATAATATTCAAATTTAAAAGTTTTAATATATTATCCTCAATATCTTTCCTTTTTGTAGGTGAATCAGGATAAGTCTTCTTATTTAAACTAGGATAAAACTCATCCAATCCACACATTAATTGCAGTTTCATCTCATGATTGAAACCCAATCCTAACTCATGTTTACTGTCAGCAAGTAACTTATACAACATAGTAAAACTGGTCTAATAAATTTTATTACTCAATTACTTATTTACTTAATTGTTTAAATATTATAAATTTAATATTTCAAAGTCTTTAAGTACTATATTGTGTAACTATATTTAATAAATATCTTACAAATTATTTTTTATTCTTTAAGTTTTTTATTTTATTTACACAAACATTTTTCATTTAATTAAAATTTTATTTCAGTATATAAAATTAATTGAGTTAATATAAATAAAATTATGTCAAAGTTGTATATCTAAGTACATTTAATTACTGGCACTCAGACCTTGCTTGAAGTTGGCTAGAGGGGGCCAGGGAGAGCAAGGAAAGAGCCTTTAGTATTTCCTTGGAACTTCAAGGGAGAATATTTTATTTAACTTTTAATTTTATTAAACTTAAATTTAAATTGTTTCATTTAATTAAATTCCAGTTATTTTGTTAATCTTAAACTTAATCATTTAATTTATCTTCTCATCTCATCTTAAATTACTTTTATATTAAATTTTTAATTATTTATCAACGATTTTGTAGACTTCAACAAAATTTATGTTGTATTAATTTTTCCTATAAAAGGGGTTTTGTTTTGTTGTTTTAGATCATCACTTTTTATCATTAATATATATATATTCATTTCCTATCATTGAAATAAACTAAATACAAATTATTTATTGATTTACTTAATAACTGATTCGACAACATAGCTGTTCAATGTGAAAATTATAATTAAAAAATTATTGCCATTAAATTTTCCATCTCTATTCAATTATTGTATTATTTTACTTTAAAAATATTGTAAAAATAATCCCAACTTACTGTACAAGTTGACATTTACCATTTGCAAAAGACATCAGAAAATATTTCACTAGGTTTATTATTTCTTGTTTTTCTGATTCATT
This sequence comes from Hemileia vastatrix, assembly GCA_030280995.1. Classification (NCBI taxonomy): domain Eukaryota; kingdom Fungi; phylum Basidiomycota; class Pucciniomycetes; order Pucciniales; family Zaghouaniaceae; genus Hemileia; species Hemileia vastatrix. Next base: position 37,505,503 of record JASXTE010000005.1, on the reverse strand, counting down.
CAATTGTTCACCAAAAGCAGATTTAAAAATTTCCTCATCAATTCAAAGAATTTCTTAAGAAGATCTTTTTTTAAATTGAAGTAAATTATTACAAGAATTAATATATGGGGAGGTTTTTGGAGAACTTGAAATTATCTTGAATTTCATTTTCCTGTTATTTCTATCAGACTGATTTCAAGTAAAGAGACTTGCATAGCTTTTTTAGTCAGTTTTCTAGAATATTTTAATGGTGAAGTATGAATAGTGTTGTCCAAATCAAAAAATATAATTCAGTATAATGTTCTCAGTAATTTAATCTCACTTATTATAAGTGGTATACAGCCTACAGTTGGTAGAAAAATGGAGATAATGATTTAAAACAATATTTAAAGGACTTTAACTGTACTAATGAATATGTATTATAATTGATATTTCATATGTTTAAAATGTGATGTAAAATAATGTAGAATAATAGCCCAAGTACCTCCTCCTTATATACCCATAAATCCCTGGTTTTCATCTCTTGATTCCTAGACCCATTACATTGCTATGCATAGCCATTTAATTCCCTTAAAGTGTCTCATTTTCCACTTCAAGAAGCTTCACAGGACTTAGTAGCCAAAGGAATTTCATCTCACAAAAGAAGATCCATGTCTCTATCAAAAATACAAGAATAACATGGGATAATCCATCAAAATATAGAAACAACATAAAAAAAATCTATGTGTGTTATTCCTTAAATAAAACAATGAAAGAGGAAAGAAAAAAATCAAAAATAACTTCTAAATAAGATCATAATTATAAATTAAAACACTAATAATAATAATTTTTCCTGTGAAAATCCCATTTAAAAATAACCAGTAGTTGTCAGTGTATTCTAGTATTTAAGTATGATTTAATAGTAAATATTAATGATACTACTAATTATTAATAAATTATTTATAGATTAAACCTCAGGGAAAGACTAATAAAAAAGTTATGCTCAATACTAACTCATAATATTTGGATTGGTACAGACTAGTGGTGCAAAATAGGCTAATATAAAGATAATATCAATTTATAAGGGCTTTAATGTGTATTTGTGTATTATAATAATTGTGTAATAATACTTATTTGAATTGTAGTAAGTAAGTGATGTCCAATAACCCGTCAAATCCTCCCTTACTTATACCAAAATCCACTGGAGTGCAGAGACCTTCAATCCAGATGATGTCACTGATATCCCCAGAAATTACAGCACTGTGAGGGTTCATCACCTCACCATGGCGTCTACTTCATGCAGGTTCAAAACCCAGACCTCTAGTAAGGACCCTCTATCACAATTAATGAATCATACACCCATACCACAAATAGAGAAAAAAGATAAAAGCAGATACCATAAAGAAACAGGTGAAATAACTCATCCAAAGAGAATAAAATGAAAACCAAAGCATATAAAAGAACCAAATAGACTGTCCAAACCCCCAATAACATCCCCAAGCATCCATATTAAACCAGTAATCATATCCCAACCCATAAATCCACAAAAATGCATTAAAGGAAGCATATTAAGTTTTCCAAACTGGATATATGCATCTCAAAAAGGTGTATATGCTTGTGAAGGCATGGTGAGTCTATTGAATACATCCATATGACCTAAAATAAGCATAAAAATAAATCTTATAGGCTATTTAGAGGGTTAAACCAGCATATAGGCCTATACATACATAATATAACTGCATATTTCACTGAATATGAGGTTTATGTATACATTTAAGCTTATTTATGTCTATAATTACTAAATATCACTTAAAATAAGTATATTATGACTCCTTTAGCACCTTAATAAGTACTATGGGGCTATGGATAAACTATGTAAATTCATATAAGTAATATAATAGTGTAATATATATATATATATGCATTATAACCATATATATAAAGATTATAACCATAATATTAACTTATAAGTTTATTTCAATTAAGGTTATCATATTTTAAACATAAGAAACACTCAGTCCTAGGGATACCTAGGCTGAAAATAATAGCCTTAAAACCCATTGAGGAACCAAAAACAGATGTGGAATGTGGGGTGACTGAATTCAGAGTCTTTTCACACACTTTCACTGGTAAATAGTTGACTAGCTAGGCTATTTTAAGTGTATTTGTGAGCTCTGGGTACCAATCTTAAATTTACTAATTAAATTAGTGCATATAATGAGGTCAATGCACTATTGATGCAATTAGGACATTAAATAAGTGCCTCTTGCTCATTTAAGTGTGATTACACATATAGAGAATACACTGTGGGGGTAATTTAGTGTTACAATACTGAATTTTTTATTAATGAAGCTATGCACATAGAATAAATGCAGGCAGCATAAGGCCAGTACACATAAGCCATTTCTAGCATAAAAATCATTAATTTTTAGAAGTCTTATTTTAAGACATTTAAGTAGCCAAATAAATTGTGCTGAATATTTCAAATTTATCTGTCACAGTGCAATTTAAACATAATTAAGCTCATAGTGCATATATCTAGCTTTTAAGTAATTTAAAGTGCATTTATCAATTATTTCATATAATAGTGAAAAAGCAACTTTAAGACCACTTACAAATTATGTAACCTTATTTATAAGGTACTTAAGATTACCCTAATATATTCCGACTTAATATTAAGCACATAAGACCTATGAAAGGTGGATATATGTGTGTATTTAAGGTATTCTAATTGCATATACTTTAGTAAATGACTTATTTCCTATATGTATACATATTAATGGGGATCAAACATTACCATATATACCATTCAAGAAAGCCTCAAAAAAGGTACCAAGTAGGTCATTTTAATTTAAATTAAATACCCCATTAAGTGGTATACTTCAACAGCGTGCTTTTCCCTACACACAGCAACTGTTGAGTACATCCAAGCCCCTTAAGCACTTCTTCCCCTTAACTTGATTATTCAGAATTAGGTACAAACACTCCCATACCTTAAAATTTTTCTTCACCTGATCCTTAGGCACCCATTCTTATATGCACAGTACACTATAAAGCAAGCTATAAGTCACCCCTAGCATCATGTTGCAACCCTTCTGAAAAAAATTTCATAGAGGGATGCTCAAATATCAGACATTTTGTCTTCTGACTTACACTTGATCTAGGCTTAAATTACATATGTGCTGCTGTAGTGCATTGTTCCAATCTACTTACCACTGAAATTTTTGATGATAGTGACTCTTACATTACAAAAGCTAGCCTCCCATGTTAATTTGCACCTTCCAATTGTTTAAACCATGGATTTCATCCATAATTTGCATTATTGAACACTTATACTCCAAAAGCAAGCCTCTTGTACTTATTTGCCACTTTCAATGGTGCAAATAATGGATTTCATCCATAATTTGCTTCATTGAACTCTTACATATCAAAATTGTGCCCCACACACTAGCTTGCAACAGCCCATGCTCTAAATCATAGATTTCATCAATATTTTGCATTATTGAACTCTTAAATTGAAAAATTGAGCCTCTTGCACTGATATGCAACTGCCAATGGTGCTAATTGAAAATTTCATCCATAATTTGCATTATTGAACTCTTATACTCTAAATTCAAGCCTCTTGCACTATTTTTCCACTGCCAATAGTTTAAATAATGAATTTCATCCATAATCTTTATTATTGAACTCTAATACTCCAAAAGCAAGCCTCTTGCACTGATTTTCAACTTCCAATGGTGCAAATAAAGGATTTAATCCATAATTTGCAACATTGGGCTCTCAAATTACAAAAGTGATCCTCTTACATTATTCTGAAACTGCAAGAGGTACAAATTAGGGGGTGTCAGTTCTGGCAAATCCGCACTTACAAATCCGCACTTAAATAAGTGCGGATTTCCAAAACACACTAGCCCCAATACTGGTGGATTTCAAAATGAAATAAGTCACTTATTTCACTCAAATCCGCACTTTCTCAACCAAAAGTGCTGATTTCACCATCAAGTCCCATTTCACTGATTTGTCAGCATCATCCCATTCATACGCAGCACTCCGCAGAATAACACTTCATAACTCAAAACATCGTACATCACTTACATCTTCATATCATATCATATAAGAGTCATGCCTTCCTCACTTTCAAATCGTGATAAATTACATAAAGCAATGACTTTCATGGCGCTTGAACCGCTCTTGGACTCTGATTCCGATTCTGATCTAGAAGAAGATTTTGTCGTTTTATCAAAAATGGCCAGGAAACGTTACCTTCTTCCCAGAAAGCCTCAAGTACTTCATACCCCCAAGTACACCATCCAAACACTTCTTAACCTATCTACACCCAGTTTTAGATGGCTGTTCAGGACTTCTCAGGAATGTTTCCTTAAATTGCTTGAGCTTATTCAGGATCATCCCATATTTCACAATAATTCTCAAAAAGAACAACAACATCCTTCAATTCAATTGGCCATCACACTATGTTGTTTGGGTTCAAATGGTAATGGAGCCGCTTTGAAACGTTTAGAAAATGTCTTTGATTTAGGGTATGGTTCAGTTAACACTTATACCAAACGATGTATCACTGCCATCAACTCCTTGGAATCTCAACTTCTCACCTGGCCAACAAAAGAAGAGCGACTTGAATCATCTCAGGTTATGCAAGCAGAGGGCTTTCCAGGATGTATTGGTTTTGTTGATGGTACTACTATTCCTTTGAGCCAGAAACCTGCTCAAGGTGGAAACAATTACTTTGACCGTAAAAAGAGGTAGATTATTTTTAACTCCTTTCATCCTCCTTGAAACTAACACAAACAAATATATCTTCTTTATAGATATTCAATTTCTGTTCAGCTTATATGTGATGTAAACAAAAAATTTATATCATTCTTTGCTGGCTATCCTGGCTCATGTCATGACTCCTACGTCTTCCAAAGAATGCATATTTCAAATGAACCTGAAAAATTCTTTGATGAAAATCAGTATCTTCTTGCAGATTCTGCTTATGTGAATGGAAAGTATGTACTTCCTGCTTTTCAGGGAGCAGCTTCAGAAGACAGTCAAAATGCCAAATTCAACAATCATTTGGCAAAGTCAAGAGTCCGTATTGAACATTCTATTGGAATCTTGAAAGGCCGTTTTTCTAGTTTAAGGGAATTAAGAAGTCCTCTTAGAAATAAATCTGAAATGGAGGCGGTGATCAACTGGATTCTGTGTTGCACTATACTTCATAACCTACTTGCTGACCTCAAAGATCAATGGTTAGAGCTGTATGAAGATGAACAAGTTGATTCACCTCCGACTATATCCAACACTTCTATTTCTGAATCAACTAGTATAAGGGCGAAAATCCTTCCAATAACACTCCAACATTTTTCAACGCAATTTTAATTTTTTTCTCTTTCTCTTCAAATTATCAATTTGCATGTATTATTCACTGAGAATGGTAAATTTTTTTTGCAAATTTTTTTTTTGGTTTTTGATTTTGCTGTTAAAGTCTTATTTTTTTTTCTCTCTGTGTTTTCTTTCATCAACTCAACATGAAATCGCATATTTTCAGCAAACGCATATTTTTTCAGTCACTCAAAGGTTGGGAAAGAGTTGGAAGGGAAGATTAAGGGTTCCGAGGCATTTTAAATGAAGAAAAGGGTCTGGGAGAGGTTGAGAGGGGTGAAATGGGGATCAAAAGAGGATGGCATACAATGGGGCTGGGAGGATAGCGAAAGGCATGGGGAGGGAAGACAAGCATGTGTTGATAGAATTGAAAGGGATGGAGATTGGTGCAAACAGAGTGTGAAAATAGGAGGATGAACTCTGTTCTTCGGGCGAAGAACAGAGTTCACTTCCATAAAATATTAGCTGAAACATAGTTTTCAATTCTGTAAAAACAGTTGTAAGTAATAGAAAAAGTCACTGATTTTTTTTATATGTAATCCTTGCTTTACGAGGAGACTTTTGTGACGAAGCAGATTTTTGAGTTACCCTTTGAGATTTGGAATGTCTGGGAGGCATTATGAAACTGGCAAATAACAAGAAAAAAGATTAAAAAGTAGAAGAAATAAGTAAAAAAGAATGTAAACATGCCTGGTCAAAATATTGAAAATGTTGGAGATTGGTGCAAACAGAATGTGAAAATAGGAGGATGAACTCTGTTCTTCGGGCAAAGAACAGAGTTCACTTCCATAAAATATTAGCTGAAACATAGTTTTCAATTCTGTAAAAACAGTTGTAAGTAATAGAAAAAGTCACTGATTTTTTTTCTATGTAATCCTTGCTTTACGAGGAGACTTTTGTGACGAAGCAGATTTTTGAGTTACCTTTTGAGATTTGGAATGTCTGGGAGGCATTATGAAACTGGCACATAACAAGAAAAAAGATTAAAAAGTAGAAGAAATAAGTAAAAAAGAATGTAAACATGCCTGGTCAAAATATTGAAAATGTTGGAGATTGGTGCAAACAGAATGTGAAAATAGGAGGATGAACTCTGTTCTTCGGGCGAAGAACAGAGTTCACTTCCATAAAATATTAGCTGAAACATAGTTTTCAATTCTGTAAAAACAGTTGTAAGTAATAGAAAAAGTCACTGATTTTTTTTCTATGTAATCCTTGCTTTACGAGGAGACTTTTGTGACGAAGCAGATTTTTGAGTTACCTTTTGAGATTTGGAATGTCTGGGAGGCATTATGAAACTGGCACATAACAAGAAAAAAGATTAAAAAGTAGAAGAAATAAGTAAAAAAGAATGTAAACATGCCTGGTCAAAATATTGAAAATGTCAGGAAGGGGTGTGTGCCGAGGATTGATGGGTAGGTAGCGAGGAAGGTCAGTGTGTCACATGTGACAGGGATGGGGTAAGAAAGGAAGGGATGTTTTGTGGCCAAAATGTGGTTGTGAAAAAAAACGGGAAAAAAGTGCTGATTTGAGGTCATAACTGACACCCTTTTTTGAAATAAGTGACTTTTTTGCAAAATTTAAGTGCTGATTTGTAAGTGCTGATTTGGTTTGAAATCCGCACTTAATTTAAGTGCAGATTTGCCAGAACTGACACCCCCTATTATGGATGAAATACATAATTTTCACCATTAGTCTCATATACTACAAAAGTGAGCCTCTCACACAAATTTGCTAAATCTTATGTTGAAAATCATGGCTTTATTGGATGAGAGCATTGTGATGTGCACATATTGATAAAAATATAACTCATGTGTCAGGAGGATCAGGAGTAAAAGTTTAAACAATATAACTGTTAAGAGTTCTCACTACACCTTCAATATTCACAGGCTTTCCAACTCATTCAAGAGTAAAAGCTTTTACTTCATCCAATGTCATATTGAGACCAAGAATCCAAGACTTCAATTGACTTTTGATGAGTTTGAAATGAATTTCAAATGGTAGAGTAGCTAAACTGAAAAAAAAAAATTAAGAACAAAGATCAATGTAATATATTCAAAAATATAAAAAATTGAGTCAGTAATTTTAATGGTGAAAAAAGTAAACAGGATGATGTGGGGGAGGGTGTGCAGAAATTTGATGCACAGTGCATTGGGGGAATATATGTATTGGTGGTCTGAATTGTGGTTGGGGAAATGAAGCAGGAGTAGGAAGTGTTTGAAATTTCTAACCCCAAGTAATCCATTTATGATAGCATCTTGGAATGGAGTTTTGAGACTGAAGTCCTCCAGGCATATATGGTAATGATTTACACCCCCTATTTTATACACTCAATTATTGTCCCCATGTCTAGTCCATGTGTCAAGAATTTTTTATATGCTTTTTTTACTCAGTCCTGGGAATATCAAGGCTTAAAATTTCCCATTTTAAAGCATTGTTTTGATGGGTCTAATTTTATTCCAAATTTTGATAGAATATCATTTCCCATTATAAAAAAATTACTTAAATTATTATTTTTCATAACAATAGGGGGTGTCAGTTCTGGAAAATCTGCACTTAACTTAAGTGTGGATTTCAAACCAAATCAGCACTTAAATTTTGTAAAAAAGTCACTTATTTTAAGAATGGGTGTCAGTTATGACCTCAAATCAGCACTTTTTTCCCAATTTTTTTCACAACCATATTTTGGCCACATCATCCCTGTCATATGTGACACCCAGACCTCAATCCTATCATCAATCCTTGGCGAAAACCCCTCACTAAGATTTGAAACATTTTATTGTGAAATTTTAACCAGGCATGTTTTCTTCCTTCTTTTTTAATGTTTTCAACCTCCCCAAATCAGATGTCCACCTTCATCAAAGGTCAATGGCTTTTTGTTGATGTCAAATGAAGTAAAAAAGAAAACAAAAGGGAGAATTGACATCAATCCTTAGCAAATCAAGAAGAGGTTCAAAATTAATTAATCAAAATATAAAAAGGCTCATTTTGCTGCCACTTTCACTGGCTTTGGTATTGATGATTATGATTTGGAGAATGGAATTACTACTGTTTCCAAAAAGCTCAATGTCATGTGTCTTCTTCATCAGGAAATGGATATTCTTTTTTGGTTCCTGATTTAATAGTTACTTTTAATCTTATTAAAAATATTTATATCATGAGATTCTGATAAAACCGTTTTTACTTACTGGACTCTAAAATATTGCACTTTTGGAATTTCAGATGGTAAAATAATACTGACACCTGTGCGAAAATCCTCATCACCAAAATAATTTTATCACCTCACCATCAATTTGCCTTTCTAAATAAAGCTAATTCAACAAAATTCTATATCTGTTTGAAAAATTTAGCAATACCCTCCCCTGCATTTTATTGAAGCAAGGGATCCAAAAGTCATCAATTTTCTAAGTCAGATTTGAAAATTTGGTAATACCCTCCCTTTCATTTTATTGAAGTAAGGGGTAAAATTTACCAAAATTTAATATAATTACATAATTTAATAATTAAATAAATAATATATATCAAATTCACTAGGTTTAAAGTAATGAAAATTCCTCAAGCCAAAATGCAGATAAAGTCTAGAAACTAAGTTTGGGACTTTCCACAGGTATAGGCTTGAGGAACCCCCCAAAAAAATTATTTTTTTCATGATTACAATTGTGGTAAATTAAAGCTGGGTAAGCCTTTGGAGTGCATATTTGGGGTATATGGTATGTAGGGTATAGTTGGGGTTATGGTGTTGTTTTTGGTATTTTGTTGGATGTTAGATGCTTAGTTGTGTTTTTGGAGGCTTAAGCTAGGGTCACTTATTATGTCTCAGCTTATGAACTTTGTTTTCTCTTCATTTTGGTATTTTTTATGTTTTATTAGATTGTTTTTACATGTAGTTACTGTTGTTTGTTGTTCTAGATGGTGTTTATGGGTTTTTTGGGCATTTAAAGGACTAAAAGCAGCCTGCCTGCCTATAAGAAGACTCTCTGATGTTGTCCGGCCTGTCTGCCTGTGCCTGTGGAAGCATCTAGAGGCACTTTTATGCATTTAGAAAGGTGGGAAAGCTGTATTTGGCAGGGAAATGGCCTGGGGTGGTCTGTGTGTGGCTGTATGGTTTATGTGTGGGAGATTTTTAACAGAAGGGGGCCTCTTATCTCATTACTTATCTCTTCTTTTTACCTCACATTTGGTTGGTTTTTTGTGTTTTGTTAAACAAGATCCTATTATTCATTTCTTTTTCTGGTAGTCTGTCTGGGGACAGCTATCTTAACTTTCCAAGAAATCAAGAGTATTGATTACAGGGACCAGCAAACAGATCTCCAATTTTCTGCAACAGGTAAATCTCACTTATTTTTCTAAAGGGACAGGGGATTTTCTCTCTTGTTTTTTCTCCAACTCCCTTCATCAAGGCCTATAGCTAGTACTATAGGATTGTCTAAATTTCTGGCACCCAACATGGGGTAAAAATCTGTGAATCTCTGTTGATGTAGGCTTCTCTCTTTGGTGGATCTCTTTTGGTGGATTTTAGATTTTGGTGCTATATCTCTTTGTGGTTTGTCTAAGGGTCTTCTCTTCTATTTTATTTGGTCCCTCATAGGTCTCTAAGGCTATTGGGGGGAAATTGGCTATCTTTGGTGGGTATTGGAGGGTGTAATTGTGAGTTTCTAGGATGGTTGAGATAGAGTCTTGGGATGGGTCAAGGTTTTTTGGGGAGGATGAAAGGGGGTTTTTGGCTGGGTTCAGGTTTCTTCTGAGACTGATGGGGCCTCACTGATGGATATGGCTAGGAAAGTGATCTTTTTCATTGGTAATAGGGAGGTGGAGAAGGAACTTGCTAGTACGGTAGGATATAGGATTCAGTATTGGGGGAAGTTGAAGATGGAGATGGCTAAAAGGTCTCCCACTTCTTTCTCAATGGTGGATCTTCATGGGATTTATAGGAAATGGGAATTTTAAGTTGGTTTAACTTCTCCTTCTCAGTATGGGGAACTTATGGAGGAATTTGGGGAGGCTCTGGAATATCTGGTGTATAATGATATATTACCACATGAAGATGGCAACAAGTATGTATGTTGGAGTGCCATGGGTAGTGATGTTAAGGTGGAGGCTCTGGATATCCTTTTCAAGTTTGATTTAATGAAATACCTTCCAAATGGAGAAAGTAGGATTCATGCTATGGCTTTTTTGAAGGTGTTTATTCTGGAATGTTTGGATGGTATTATGGATAGTAATGTGGGCTCTGGAGAGGAAATTCTGTTGGATGGAGAGGTTCAGAGGACTGTGGTGGAAAATTCAGCTTCTGGGGGGGGTGTTGGAGCCATTAATTTTAGAAGATGGTGATTCTGGTGATGTTTTTGAAACTGATTTTTCTTTTCCAGAGGATGCCATAGGATCTCAGGAATGTGTTTCACTGGATGTTTTGGATATGTATGCACTAGAGGATCAGTGAATTCCCTCAAAGTTAGATGGATTATGTGGGGAGGACAACATGGATGGTCATGATCAGGTGTTTTGGGATATTGGGAAGGAAGCTGTGGTGGAAAATGGCTGTTTGGAGGAGGGTTTGTCTGTTGGATTTTGTGATGAGAAGCAAGATTCTATCTTGGATCTATTTCTCCTAGAGGAAGATTATTTTCAGGTGGCTCCTTCAAGATCAGAAGATGTATGCTTGGAGTAGGATTTTTATTTTGAAGCTATGGATTCTATTCTGAAGAAATTTTTGTATTCTCAGAGTAATTCTTCACTGGATGATTTTGATCTTCATACAAAAGATTCTCAATTGGTACTTTCAAGTTCAGAGAATGGAAGTAATGGCGAGGATCTCTCTATTGGAATTTTGGATGTTCAGAAAGATTATGTTCTGGGTGTATGTCTTTTGGAGGAATATAATTCCAAGCTGGCTCCCTCAAGGTCAGGAGATGTTTTCTTGGGGGAAGATGATTCTTTTAGTTTTATGGGTCCTATTTTGGAGGAATTTTTGATATTTCAGAACAATTTTTTGATGAATGATTTGGAGTTAGAGTCAATGGATTCTCAGCTGCTTCACTCAAATGGAGAAGGTTTTTGTAGGGTGGAGGATAAAATTATTGGTAATTTGAATTCCCCTTACATGGAGGAGGTCATTTGGAATTCTCATTTTAAAGAGATTGATAATGTGGTTGCTGCTACTTCAATCTCAAAGGATAGAGAGTTGTTAGAAACTGGGATTGTAATTGGTGGTAAAGTCAGTGTATGGAGAAGGATGGTGATTTTGTTTGGAGGTCTTATTATGGGATATCAGAATTGGAAGAATGGCTTAGGGGGGCAGTCCCTAGAGGAAAGCTTATTGGTTTCAACCTGGGGATTTCAAGAGTCTTATTCCTCCAAAATGGGGATAAACTACTTAATATTTTTTGGTTTTTTTAATTTGGTCTCCATATTTTTGGTCAGGATTTTTTTGGTTTTGTCCAATTCTTATCAGTCTCTCTGGTTCAAGTCTCTATTTCAAAAAAATAAAAAAAATAAAAATCTTAGTATCATGAATTAGGAAGAAAAGAAAAATTCAAGTGAAGATGGACATTTTATTTGAAATAAAATGAAGATAAAAATGATGATCATTGGTTTTATTTAACCTCCAGCATGAGGTTAAAATGCAAAATTTTATTTCTAAAGTGGATTTTTGGCTTTCAAGAATTTTAATGAATTAGTTTTTTTATGGGAGAAGATTTTATTTGGAATTTATTTGTTAGAAGTTACCCAAGGGTGGGGCTTTTAGATTTGATTTTGGCAAGTGTAGGGGTAACTGATGAGCTGGCTTCTCTGTATAACAGTTACCCCAGATTGTCTGTTTCCATCCCCTTCTCTTAATTTTGTTGAACCCTAGTATTGGTCTTTCTTTTAACAAGTTTCTAGTCCTCTATGAATTTAAACTAGCTTTATTTGGTCTTCAAGTGCTGGTCTTTTCATAGTGGTTTTTGTGCTGATTGGTTGAATTTGGAGGTGGATTTTTGGTTAGAAGGTACGCAGGGGGGGCTCCTAGATTTTGCATTGGCAAGTGTGGGGGTAACTGATGAGCTGGCTGCTCTGTGTAACAGCTACCCCAGAATGTCTGTTTCAAATTATTGGTTTTATATGGTTGAGTTCTAGTTCTGTGTTTTTAATACAGGTTTTTAGTCCTCTATGACTTAAAACTGGACTGGACTGGTTCCTTGGCTTTGTATTTCTCACCACACAATATGGGGGGCGGACTTGCTAGCAAGTCCGCAACCTTGGACCCAAACTCACCATAGATTGAACACACATTGAGCTATTGATAAAGGAACCATACAATCAGGGATGAACACCACTCAGCAGAACAGTTTTAGGTGGGTGTTCAAGTAGAGTTCAGTATGGGTTCAGTATGAGTTCAGTCTGAGTTCCATCTGAGTTCCATCTGAGTTCAGGTTGAGGACTTGCTAGCAAGTCCACCCCCTATATTGCGTAGTGTCTTTTGGTGCTTTTGGATTGATGGTGTATCACTTGTGGTCTCCCAGCATTTTTACTTATTTGTGAGAGCCCACCCAGTGATCTTTTCCATGGACCTGGATATGGCTCTGCTATGTGCTTTTAGGGTGTTGGCTGTAAAAGTGGTGGATTCAAGATTATTTACTTTTTTCTCTTTTTTTCTTTTAATTTTTTATGGAGGCTATGTTTGAAAAAAGGGTTAAGATAGGGTTCTGGAAATGTTTTTGGTAGAAGAGGAGGAGTAAAAATAAAAATAATTTTTTTAGGTGTGACCACATCAAGGTGCACTTGGATGTGGGTAAGGTATCAGGGAATCAGCTCATCAATTGGATGGGGGATACCATTTTACTTTATTTTGTTAAATGATTTGGCTTTGATGGTTTCTTTTTTGGATCTTTATGGGTTATATCTTTATGTTTTTTTCTGGAAAGTCCTTCAAGACTTTATACTGATCTTTTAATTATGGGATCAAGATTTTTTGATAGAAATTCCCCAAAGACTATAAACTGAGGAATGGGAGAAAGTTTCAGGTAGAAGTTTAAAGACAGAAGAATCCAAGGGGGAACTTCTGAATTTTGTAAAGGCAAGTTTGGTGGTGACTTATGGGCTGGCAGCTCTAGATACAGTTACCCTAGAATTTTAGCTACTTGTCTAAATATTTTTCTGGTTGATATCTGGTTCTGGGTTCTGTGATTCAGGTTTTTTCAGTCCCCCAAGACTATAAACTGAGGATTTTGGAGTCCCCCAAGACTTTAAAATGAGGGCTTTTAGTTCCTCAAGACTTAAAACTGAGGGTTATGAGTCCCCCAAGACTATACAATGAGGAATTTTTTATGCTGGTAGAAGTATATAGTCAGGAAGACTTGTCAACTGGATATCACTTTTCTTTGTTGGAGACTGGTATAGTCAAAGCTGGAATTCAGGAACAGAAGAAAGAGATTTATTGCAGAAATAGAAGGAATGAAGAGAGATTAAGAAAAGAAGTTTCAAAAGAAACAGCTTGGATTACTGGTTCAGAAGTTTATTTAGGATGGGATTGGATCTGGTGAAAAGAGGAATGGGTTTTTTTTAAGACACCAGAGGGTATATTTTGTAAGGATGAAGAATGGCGACATTCTTGATTTGAGGGAGAATGTGGTAGACCAAAGCAGGGTAGACCTTTAGTACGCATATTTAGGGGGATATAGTCAGGGTTATAGTATTGTTTTTGGTATTGTGTTGGATTTAGATGCTTAGTTGTGTTTTTGGAGGCTTAAGATAGGGCCACTAATTATGTCTCAGCTTAACGCACTTTGTTTTCTCTTCATTTTGGTATGTGTTATGTGTTATTAGCTTGTTTTTACATGTAGTTACTGTTGGTTGTTGTTTTAGACAGTGTTTATGGGTTTTTTTGGGAATTTAAGGGCCTAAAAGTGGCCTGCCCGACATTGGAAAGCCTTCCCGCCTGTGTGTGTGGAAGCATCTAGAGGCACTTTTATGCATGTAGGAAGGTGGGAAAGCTGTATTTGGCAGGGAAATGGCCTGGGGTGGTCTGTGCATGGCTGTATGGTATATGTGTGTGAGATTTCTAACAGAAGGGGTAATCTTATCTTATTACTTATCTCTTCTTTTTACCTCAACTTTGGTTGGGTTTGTGTGTTTGGTTAAAAAAGATCCTATTATTTATTTCTTTTTCTGGTAGTCTTTCTGGGGACAACTATCTTAACTTTACAAGTAATCAAGAGCATTGATTAGAGGGACTAGCAAACAGATCTCCAATTTTCTGCAGCAGGTAAATCTCACTTATTTTTCTAACTATAGGATTGTCTACACTGTTTATACAACACCAGTTCATAGGCTCATTACTTTAATTTATTAAATTGAAATATCAGATTTATTTATTAAAAATTTATAAAAGAATAAAAAAATTTCAATTACTTTAAAAATCACCATACTTTTTTGATCTACCTAAATTTTTATAAATCTATTACTTTTACCTTCTTTTCTTACCTTGTTGATTTGTTGGACTAAATTTTGACTGAGCTGATAAGAGCAGCCTAAATGAGTGAAGGGTTAGACATATGAAAATGGTAAGAAAAAGAAAAAAACACACCTTGATAAAAGAGAAGAATAATAAGTAAAGAGAAAGGTAGTTTGAGGAATCTGGAAAGATAAATGCATGATGTAAATGTTATGATATGCATTATGAAATAAATAAATGTGAAATTGGGAAAAAAAGGCTCAACTTTAATGGTCAATATCTCAGAAGCCACTGCACCAAATTCAAATCTGTTTGTTTAAAATAAAAGATAGGCTTCAGGAGAGTCTTTTGTTAAAAGCAAATTAGATTGGAATAAACCTAACTCTAATTCTAACTGTGATTTTCAAAATGGCACAAAAACTTGAAAAGCTATAATGAAAATTCCATCAAGAGGGAGATGAAAGCTTAGATACTCATCAGGTAAGAGTTTCAGAAGCCTTATTATCTAATTATGCAGTATAAAAACATGAAATAAATATTGTGAAATTTAGAAAAAAAGGCTCAATGTTAAAGTTCAATATCTCAGGAACCACTGAGTCAAATTCAAATACATTTGTGGATAATGAAAGGTAACCTTCAGGAGAATCTTTAGTTAAAAGGACATTAGATTGGAATATACATAACCCCAATTCTGACTCTGATTTTCAAAATGGCACAAAAACTTGAGAAGTGATGATGAAAAATGCCAGCACAAGGGAGATAAAAGCCTAGATAATCATTCAATAAGAGCTTCAGAAGCCATATTATCTAATAATGCAACATAAAAACATGAAATAAATAATGTGAAATTGGGAAAAAAAGGCTCAACTTCATAGGTCAATATCTCAGAAACCACTGGACCAAATTTAAACCCATTTGTGGGAAATGAAATATAAGCTTTACAATAATCTTCATTCAAAACAACATGTGATTTAAATAAACCTAACCCTAATTTGTTATGTAAAATCATGAAATAAAAAAAATCAAATTGGTAAAGAAAGGCTCAAATTTAAAAGTTATTACTTCAGCAACCACTGAACCAAATTCAAATTGGTTTGTGGGAAATAAAATGTAGCCTTAAGGAGAGTCTTCAGTAGAAAGGAAATTAGATTTGAATAAACCTAAACCTAATTCCAACTCTTATTTTAAAAATCTTAGAAAAACTTGAAAGTGATAATGAAAATGACAACATGAGGAGTTGAATAAGTCCACTATGTTCCTGATATGATTCCTACATATATTTAAGTATAAAATATTCATATCAAGAAATTGATATCATATAGACATAAAAATGTGGATGAAACTTAGCTTGATTGGAAGATGGGGAAAATAGATTGAGAAAGAGTGAAGTTGGAATTTGGGGGAAATAGAATATGGAGCAAGTGAAATGCTTAAATAATGTGCAATGTATGTTTTTCAATGACATGGAACAAAAAAAAGTGAAATGTGGGAAAGGAGGAATAATGACCATGCCAAGGAGGGATGAAGAGTAGAATGATGGAGCTAAAAAAGAAAGAAAAGAGGGAGATAAAAAAAGGTTTATTTTACCTTGAAAATAAAAAAAACATTTAAAAAAATTAGATACAAAAAAGAAAACAAAAAATTATAATTAGAAAAAATATATGTAAAAATGAAAAAATGGCTTACCTGGAAAGATAAGTTGAGAAAAAAATTGACTTAAAATTATTTGAGGGATAAAAGAGCAGAGGAGAAAATGGATGTGAGTGATGAAAGAAAAAAAAGAATGACTGAAAAAAATGTGAAATCACAGATAATATGCAATTTCATGTTGATTTGATGAAGGAAAACAAAGAGACTTTAACAGAAAATTAAATATCAAAGTCAATATGCAAAAAAATAAAATACCCATTATAAGGAAAAATTCCTGATAAGTCCTGAAAAACTGTCTTAAACTGGGTACAGATAGGTTAAGAAGTGTTTGAATGGTGTACTTGGGGGTATGACATACTTGATGCTTTCTTGGAAGAAGGTGACATTTCCTGGCCATTTTTAATAAAAAAAAGAAAATCTTCTTCAAGATCAGAATCAGAATTGAAATCAGAGTCCAAGAAGAGATTAAGAGCTATTAAAGTCATTGCTTGATGTAGCTTATCATGATTTGAAAGCAAGGCATGACTCTAATATGGTATAAAAATGTAAATGTTGTACAATTTTTTAATTTATGATGTGTTACTTTGCGGAGTGCTGCATATGAATGAGATGATGCTGAAAAATCAGTGAAATGGGCTTTATGTTGAAACCAGCACTTTTGGTTGAGAAAGTGTGGATGTGAGTGAAGTAAGTGACTTTTTTCACTTTTGAAATCCGCCAGTGCCAGGGCTAGTGTCCTTCAGAAATCCACACTTAGATAAGTGTAGATTTGCCAGAACTGAAACCCCTTATTATAAATTAATTTTATTACTTATAATTATAATATAAAATTATAATTAATTAATAATTATAATATAAAATTATAATTAATTAATAATTATTTTATAATTATTAAATACATAGAAAAGAGCCAATATTTTATAGAATATACTATATTATATGCTTATTTAATTGTATATACAATTTATATAGTAATAATATTTATATAACCCTTTATTTTAATTATATTAACATAATTTTTTTATATAATTTTATTGTTCAACAAAATATTAACTTGTATACATAATATGCATAATTTTACACCCTCTTTCAGGTCCAATAAATTTACATAACATTTACTGGACTCCTGGTACATCCTGGCTGACATTTAACTTCTATCAAAGTAAAATTAAAAGTAAATTTTTTCTTGCACTCATTAGGGGGTGTCAAACATTACCATATATGCCATTCAAGAAAGCCTCAAAAAAGGTACCAAGTAGGTCATTTTAATTTGAATTAAATATCCCATAAACTGGTATAAATTTTCAGGCTTAGTCCAAGTCCAGAGACGTGAATAGCTTGCTGGTCTAGTGTCTAGAAGATTTACAAAAGGTCCCAAATGAACACAATGGTATAAGACAAGCAAGTAGTAGAATAAAATCAATTATAAGGCTCAGTAATTTACTCTCACTTATTATACTTGGTATTACAAGGCTTATTGTTGTGCAGAAAAATAGATGTAATATATTTAAAATACTATTCAAAGACTCTCTAAAGTACTAATGAAATGTAAGATAAATTGTATTGGTTATATTGTAATTGTAATTGTAAAGATGATAAATTGAATGTAGAAAATATGACCAAAAACCCCCTCCTTTTATACCCAATAATTCCCCAATGATGCCCCTTGATGATTCCAATCCTATACACGGCGGAATGCGCCTCAAACTAACTAATAGACCTGTCCAACAACATAAGGAATGACCAATGACAACCAAAGAATAATATCACACGCCAAAATCCTGAAATAATAGGGATAATCCATCACAAATAAAGAATAACCCAAAAAAGAGTGTATATGCGTGTAATATCTAATTTTAATAGACTAAAAATAAAGAAAAAGTTACTAAATATAACACAGTATTAAGGGGTATTAACAGTAGAAATGTTAGAGTTAATTATTACAAATTTATACGTGAAATCCCTGTCCAAAAATAAGCATTATTGACTGAGAAACCACTGAAAACCCCAATTTGATGCGTGTAAGGGCTGATCCCTGTATGCAGACTCTTGGCAGGCGTAGCCACGGGTAAATCCTTGACTAAATAGGCGATTTTTAAGTGTGGTAGCATAATTGGGCGCCAAGACTGATGTAACTAATGTAATTAGTGCATTTAATAAGGTTAATTCACATTGAAACTAAATTAAGACACTAAATAAGCGTCCCTCGCCTATTTTAGTGTGTTTCCACATATAGTGCATGTATGTGGGGTAATTTTAGCGTGAAAAATACTAACTTTGCTAAAAATGAAGCTATTCACACGGGAAAAATGCAGGCAGTATGTAGCCACTGCACAGAGGCCATTTCTGGCATAAAAAACACCAAATTTGAAAAGTGTTATTTTTACACTTTTAAATAGCCAGTTCAATTGTTCCAAATAAGGCAAATTGATCTGTCAAGGGGCATTTTTATTATCTTAACATTTATAGCGCATATATCCAGCTTTTAGTGATAATAAGCGCATTTATCAATTATTTCAATAAAATAATAGAGAAATTAGCTTTATGTGTACTTAAAAGTTATGTAGACTTATGGCTAAGGTTCTTAAGGTTACCCTAACATATTCTAACTTAATATTAAGTACATAACACTTAAATAAGGTGGATATATGCGTGTATATAATGCTTTATAATGGCATATATTTGTATTAAATCAATTTTTTATACAATTATTTATTGTTCCCATGTATGCTACATATGTTTAACATAATTTGTTAGTAATTTTACTCAGTCCTGAGAATATTCAGGCTGACATAAATCAACCCCATGTTTTTTCCTACACATGCCATCTGTTGGGTACATCCAAGCGCCTCAAGCACTTCTTCTCCTTAACTTTATTAGTCAGCATTAGGTACACAAACACTCATACCTTAAAATTTTTCTTCACCTAATCCTTATGAGCTTATTTATACATAAGCTGTACATGGTGTATCACGTCTTAAGGCACCCTAATGTCATAGTCTAACACTTAATTTATCCTACCCTTGATTACTCTCACTCTTATTTTTTTCCTCCAAACACTAAAATGACTCCTTCACTTTGTCAACAGATTCAAGCAACAACTGATGCTCTAGCCCTTTCTCTTTTGGTTGAGTATGATCCAGATTCTTATGTTGAGTTTTTTTGTATATGAGTCACCTGTTAGAGAACTGCTACCTTACTTCCCAAACCCCATTGATTTGCCATCAACCACAATATACACTTCACAAACTTTCTGAAATACCTGAACCCAGTTTTAAGAAAATTTTCCAATCTACTTATCATGGTTTTAAATACCTACATGATTTGATTCATGATCATTCTATTTACCACAACAATTATCACTGCCCTCAGAGGGACCCTGAAATACAAATCTTGGTGGCACTTTTCCTATTTGGCTCAAATGGTAATGGTGCTGCCATAACTTGTCTTGAGAACCTCTTCAGTATAATTCATGTAACTGTAGATTTATACACCAAGAGAGCCATCAAAGCCATCCATACACTTCACTCACAATTCCTCACATGTCCCACTAAGCAGGTTAGTCTGGAGAACTCACAGTTCATGAAAAATGAAGAATTCCCTGGATGAATTGGGTTTTTTGATGGCACAACCATCCCTTTGAGTGAAAAGCCTGAAAAGGATGGAAATAACTATTTTGATTGGAAAAAGAGGTCAGCAATTATCTATATCTTACATATTCTTACATAAAATACTAATCCTCTCTTGCTTTTTCGTTTTTCAGGTATCCTATTGCTCTCCAATTGGTTTGAAATATAAATAAGAAGTTTATTGCATTTCGTGCTGGCTTTCCTGGTGCTCACCATGACTCTTCAGTTTTTCAACAAATGATGATTTCTCAAAACCCTGAGAATTACTTTGATGAACATCAATATCTTCTTTCTTACTCTTCTTACACCAGTGATACATATGTGGTCCCAGAATTTTGTGGGGCTGGTGATGAAAATAGTGAAAAATCACATTTCAACACTCATCTTGCCAAGTCTTGAGTAAGGATTGAACATGCAATTAGAATTTTGAAAGGTAGGTTTTCTTCACTAAGGGAAATGAGGAGTCCTCTTCTTAACTGGAAAGAAATGAAGGGTTAGTTACTAACCTACTAATTTCTAATAAATGTTTGCCTAAATCTTCTTTTAATCCTTCAACCTTCTTATAAATTACCTCCATGATGGCTTCATCTTGCTTAGTATCCTTGTATTCTAATCTCTGATTACAAATACTATCTTCATTTTCTGAATCTTTATTATGAATTAGTGACTGTTTTTTACCTAATTAAGTTTGATTCTTTAGAAATATGTTTTATATTTCAAAAGAATACCTTAAAATCACTTGGAATATTTATCTTTATCCTTTTTCTTTGACTATGTTCCTCTGTTGAATCTTCAACATCATCAATAACAAATTTATAAGTATGAGTAGTTTTATCTAATGGACTAGCAGAATTCATACATATCAATCCAAAAGATATCGATGATAGATAATACTGGAAGTTATCTTACAATATCTTTCTTTCTGCCTCATTAGAACAGTACTTAGCAGATTTAAATTGGCCTTGAGTATCTGGATTGAGTTTAAGGACATCACATTGTAAATGAAACCATCAATAACATTCACAAGTTGAAGTGAGTCTCTTTACTCTGGTGTTTTTAACACAATAGTAATTGGACCTTTCACAATGAGTGCAAGGAATTCAATATCCCCTTTTAATCTTATAGTCTTTTGTACTATGCACTTTTGAAGTAGGTGATGATGATGGTCAAGATGTCATATTGAGAAGCTATAAAGGACTAGGTAAGATTTTTGAATGTTGCTAGAAAGGACAAGATGAAATTTCTGAATTTTCTAGCAAGCTACTATGATTTTTGGGGGGAAGGAACTACCTTTTATATATTACACACTCATATTTCTGTTAATCTTTTTATTTTGAAATTTTTGTTTTTTGTACCATTATGAGGATCAAGACCTACTTAGTTGGATGTTTTTTGAATTATGCACTTTCTGCTTAACATGCAAGTAAATGCATGTTTCATGCATTTTTAATCTTCAAAGGGAGATTTTTTGTCTTTTAAGTGTATATATATTTAAAATAAATTCCA
Source organism: Hemileia vastatrix (assembly GCA_030280995.1). Taxonomy (NCBI): domain Eukaryota; kingdom Fungi; phylum Basidiomycota; class Pucciniomycetes; order Pucciniales; family Zaghouaniaceae; genus Hemileia; species Hemileia vastatrix. The sequence continues at coordinate 37,483,945 of JASXTE010000005.1, read as the reverse complement.
ACCAAATCACACAAAGAACAAAAGCAAAAAATGGAAACACCCTCCCCTACCAAGTCATAAAGAAAAAAAAATTGGCAATACCCTCCTCTGCAATTTACTCTGGGATGGGGTCAGGATTTCCAACTTTTCATTTTTTTTTCATAAATGAATAAATAAATTGTTCACAAAAGATAATCAACCAAGTAAAAGTAATGGCATTCAAAATAATACCAGCCAATGAGTTCAGATGTGGTCAAAGCCAAAGAATACATTGACATGGAGTTGTATTGTGAACTCATTCAATCAATTAATTGTTTGAATGACTACCTTTATACAGCAGCAAGGCCTTATGGTCCATTACTTAAAGCTGATGATTCTCTTTAATGAATGATTAATTATAAATTTAAGAAATAAAAATGAATCTTTGTAAATCCTTTATTTACCATACTCAGCCTCCCTCCCTGTAGCTTTACTTTTCATTGAACTTTCTTGCCTCACTTTACTTACCCTCTTTATCAAATTTTGGTTGATCTGAAATGAACAACCAAAATGAGTAAACTTTTCAAAAGATTCTAACTTAGGAGGAGATTGAGCTGTTTGATGATTGTCTCATGAAGAGTTCCAAATTGCTTCCACCAGACCATTCCCTAATCCAAAGTAAACAATATATTTGCGATAGGGAAAGTATAATCCATGACCTTTGAGTTAAGCAGGTGAAGGAATTGGTAGTCCAGTAATAGGATTAATATAAGTGAAAATCCGAA